>JAHWFP010132630.1:5038-23903 GCA_023313725.1 Lithobius niger | reverse complement strand
GCCATTTTCGTTTTTGAATCCGTCCTCAAATCCTGCAGCAAGCAAAGCAATGGTCAAATAAAAATTTAAATACACTTGCTATTCACGTACCTTGAAAGCGGCTGGGTAGTACCAGCTGAACATCCTGTTTTGTGTTAAGTCATCTGAAGCACACTATTGCTCGTGTAGGTAAACTGGCTCTAATTTGAACCGAAACAGTTATGAAGGAGAAAGAAACGGGGTGAAAACCCAGAGATGAGAACCAGAAAACCTCTGATCATCGCAGGGGGCCAAAATTATGTTCAGAATAGGCCAGGGTAGCCGAGACTTTGACGGGGTTCCCTTTCCACTCATTGACCAGATCAGATCCTCCAGGAAACTAGGCATATCTCTGTTCTGCTCTGCTCTGCATGATGACCACTCTAATGTAGTATATTTCTTCTCGAACCCTACGGAATGCTTTGATAGGGTTCCCTTTCCACTCATTGAGCAGATCAGCTCCTCTAGGAACTCGGCTTATCTCTGTTTTGCTCTGCTCTGCACGATGACCACCCCAATGTAGTATATTAATTTTCTTCTCGCACCCTACGGCATGCTTAGTGACGGTGCTATTTAAATTTAGTTGGTTGTAAAATCAGTCGTGTGTTAACATCTTAATAATAATTAACTCCCAGAATAAATCTTCGGTAACTCTCGTGGCTATTTGTAGTAGGAAAGCGTTGCCCACCAACACCTTGCCTGCCATGCTTCTGATTCGTGCAGCAGCTGCAAATAATCTTGAAAGTGAACACAAATTTAGACAGCTAAAGACGAATTGAGGATTTAGAACACGTGCCAAGCTGTTTATTACAGCATTTGTACTTACAATTTCGCATTTATTTTACGCAACATGCTGTTATTAATTAACAAATGGGATGAATGTTGTGCCTTGTGTACAACTGTCATGAAACGAAGTGGAGATTTCAATAGAGCAGCTTTATGTGACGTCATATTGGCTACGAGACACCATTTGGAGGTAATAGCTACAAGGTGCACTAGATTAAAATGTAACAGAAAACAACGGCAGTTCTAGTCAAGACAGTGCTTTGAGAGCGGTTTTCTTAGGCTGAAAAGAACGTTGCTTTCTCCAACAACAAAAATCGCGCGTTATAGGCTTAAGAAATCCAGCCTAATAACATTGGCTTCAATAAGACGATCTTCCTTTCTCCCTCCAGTGCCAATTGCAGCTAACCCAGTTACTGGCTCCACCATACAGTTATACACAATAATACTACGTCGTGTCACTGCCCTATACAGTGGATTAAACCACCCCGAGTTTCACATGTGCTCATTGGAACTTGATGTGTCGGGATACATGCGCTACAGATCTAGCACATGGCTCATAGTGTCGCTAGACCTTGTGGATGCATGTCCTCACCAGTAAACTGTATGTTCCTGCTAAATGCCACCTATTGTTACTTGATAACGTGAAGTCACATCTAGACACAACTAATAGCAAATTCAGTTCACTACACCAAGACTGACTGGAGCAGAAAAGAGTATAGTGAATGTCCTTAAATTTTTCAATTCAGCACGATTGAAATAAGGGAGTACACCCTGTTTTTTCCCCCATTTTCCATTCCAGGTACTGTGGAAAGGGACATGTCCTCAAAACGAGTGACACGCCCATTTTTTTCGGTGCTTCACAACGAGTGGAATCACAAGGCTTTTTGCACTAGCCTTCAGTCAATCCCATGCTATAAATCCATATTAAAAAGTGGCTACTAAAAGATATCCAGTTGTAGTCGTAGGATTTTATTACATATATGTTAAGAGATGTATAATGCTGGCTAAAATACAAGCTATGGTGTCAAGAAGTAGGGATTGTAGCATTTATCTAAGTTGACCTTGGGTAAAGCGTGTTTGTGTTGTAGGCTCAACAATCTGTACCAGATGATACAATACTTTATTTGTGTAGTAAAACTAATTTGGAGTAGTTTGGTGGGGTACGGTCAAGTTGGATTGAACAATCTACAGCGACCAATGCCAGTCCACTCGTCTTTTTCGCTGGGACAGTAAAGTGAATTCATCCTCACATTACGCTACATGGCAACCAACCCCCGCCCACATTTTGCTCGCTTGGGGGTGAACTAAATTCACCGTCACATTTCAATACCCTTTTACCACAGACCACATTGCAACCGATCCCTGACCATGGGCCTTAACTCGTTAGGGGCAGCAAAATGAATTCTCCATCGCATTGCCAGACACTCGTACCACACTACACGGCAACCTATCCCTGCCCACTCGTCTTTGTCACTAGGGGACGTGAAGTGAATTCGCCATCACATTGTAGTAAACTTGTATCACAGTGCATGGCAACTGATACATGGTGTACGCAATGTGAATTCACCATCACACTGCGTATACACTTATACCACACTACACGGCAATCTGCCAACTCCACCTGCTAGCTAGAGACAGCGAAGTGAGTTCGATATCTGAGTACATTTAGAGCAAGCATTCTTTAGTTTAAAAAAAAAAAGACATGTTTTACAAAGAACTTGTAATGCTGTTTAAATTATTTACATTTTGAAAGAAACCAAATGGGCAAAACATCACTTAACCCACGAATTTATTCTTTCTTAAGAAAAAAAACACACACACACCACACTGGTGCAATACTGCATCAACAGTGACATGGTTAAGTTGACACTTGCCAACATTTTACAAACCACTTCAATAAAATAAAATAATAGTTTTCATCGTTGTTAATGCAGGGAAGTTGTACAGCGACTGGTAAGTATTTTCTTGTTGCATCAGAACCACAAAGTCATCAAATAAGGGAAGAAAGATAATGTAAAACGGAGCTTTCTCAACCTGCAAGTAAATACTTCCCATTCGGTAACTATTCCAGCAAGGTGGTGAAGCCGCTTCCCATGTTTAAGTCTTCCTGATTTCACCACTTCATAGATTCAACAAAAGTTTTTCCAATCGATTCATTCAAAACCTGGTTTGAATGTAACATAGCTGAGTATTTAACTGTACCTAAGGTGTGCGCAGCCTATCTTGAGTTCGCCGCAGAACGAACACAGATAATCGATTGTACGTTTTTAGCAGCAGAGTGCCTTTTTGATATCCAAGATGGTTACAAAAACAATGGCGGCCGTCGATTAAAGCCGCCTCCTCCAGGAAGACGTAGTCGCTCGTAAAATACTTCCAAGACTCAAGATACGTCGCGCACATAATAAGCACCTTCTGTACCTTAGGCAAACTTCGGGTTATGAGTCTTTGGCACAACATTTTAACAGAATTAAATGGTTCTGTCCTTAAAAAGGATTGGGTGCAAGAAAGGTAGAAAGAAAATTATTTCTGTTACATGTTGTTTCTCTTTCATTTTATTTTGTCTTTCCTCCGCAGGATGTTTGTCGTGAATTGTGGTGCAAAAAGGGTTCCAATGCACGAAGGGCTCACCCAGCTTTAGATGGATCTGTTTGTGGCGAGTCTGGCAAGGTTAGAATTTCAAAGAATTTGTGTGTTCGAATGTATTCGTATATCGCTATTCATTAAATGCAAAAGCCAGTTGCAGTCAAATCATTTAACTTGACTATATAATCCTATATTTATCTTGTTTCTAGTTCATGTGTAGTTAAGATGCCTTGTAAATGTGCTGTACAGTAATTTTGTTATAGTGAATTGCTTAGCCGTATACAACAAATTGCAATTCATATATGCTAATTCGTGTTAGTCTGTAGTCTGTGCTTTGCGCAACAAAATATTTTCGTTGTATTGAGTAACACGAGGATCGCACAGCTCTTTGAAAACCTTATAGTGTCCGCGGCCTATCTTGAGTTCTCCGCAGAACGAACACAGATAATCGATTGTACGTTTTCAGTAGCAGAGTGCCTTGTTGATATCCAAAATGGTTACAAAAACAATGGCGGCTATCGATTAAATCCACCCCCTCCAGGAAGACGTAGCCGCTTAAAAAATACTTGTAGGACTCAAGATACGCCGCGCACACAATAATAGTGTTTGAATTTTTAGTTGAAATCAAAAAAGTCATTAAAGCCTGGAATTTCGTGCAGATTTCGTTTTATCCTTGGAAGAGCGAGAATCTGTGTAGATTCTGCCTTACTTCCTTTAAATCTTGGACTAGTCTTGGTTTGCAGCAAAAAAACAAAAAACTAATTGTTAAATTTTGGCAACACAGTTCACACACAGGGCATTTTCCAGTCCGCGGACTATAATTTAGTCTGCATACGGCCCCCAAGTGTATATTGTGTCGCCGAAACGTAATAATTAGTTGTAAGTTTCATTACAACATTGGTGTGCACAGAAGGAAGCTGGGAGGGGGGAGGGCATTGCACCTGCCCTTTTCGGAAAATGCCCTTTTTGTCAAAAAAGTTTTTTGTGCTGTATGTGCTGATGCAGAAGTGCCTGAGAAGGGCTGAAAGGCTTAAAAATGGCCAGAAAAAAGGTTTAAAAGGGCAAAAAAAAAAAATGCCCTGAAAAGGGCCAAAAAGGCTAAGAAAGGTAAAAAGAGCGCAAAATAAAAGACCCACAGACAAAATGACCACTAAAACTTACTATTACCTTTTACTAAAAGTTGGCCCTGCCCTGTGGGGGTCTGTGCATGCTACTGCATTACAACATTCATTTACGTACAAGATATACGTTTTACAATTTCTACGTTTTAATTCGCTATCACCTGAATGAAATGTTAGACCTTTTCAAAGTGTTACAATTGACATAAGGGTCCAAACACAAAGGTTCAACTACGATTTTGAGGGGCCAGGAGACACAAGCATGAATTTGATGTCTTCTTCAACATGTATTTGACGTCCTTTTTTTAGGCATTAGCTTTTTGAGAATCTCACTGACATTTCTGTCCGGAGGGCCTCGTACTGTGTTTTGCGGCCCCCAAAATGGGTGTGTCCCGGGGTCCCCCCTGCTTCCACCCCCCGAATAATTGCAGCCCTGTCCATGAGTTCTGATATAACCATATTTCCGCCATTCAAAACGCATGAACTCCTTATATCTAGACACACGCTAGTGTGTCGCGCCAAGTTAGGCAACAAACATCACAACAAACATCACATCAATTCAATTGTCGAGGTTGTAAACCATTGTAGCGCGACGCCATTGCGTCAGTATCTTATATCTTGAAGCATAGTTGGGCACATTTCAGGTACTTGGGGAAAAATAATAATGCGGTACAAAAGCTTAAATTGTGTTGAAATCGAGAGCAATGACCCACCTGACAAAAATTAACTCGTGTTTGAATGCCAGCTACGTTTCTTTCAATGCAAGATCTGCCTCTCAATAACGTTGAAAATGTGTTACTAGCTAGCTAGCTAGTCCGCTCATCCCCCATGTTAAATCCCATAGGGTGATTATTCATCGATTCCGAGATAACGGGAAGGCTTCCAGCTATGAAATTGGACGAATGGGTGCAGTACAATACGAACTGCGTACCTTTTATGGTTTGGAGCCTGGGGGCGTAACAGGGATGGCGTGGGAGGGCGCGTAAGTACGAAAATATTGTTATAACCATTGTTAGTATTGTCTGCATCGTCTCTCATTGGACGGCCAAAGTTCCGACAATGAGAACGTGTATACTGACGTACGTGCCTAGGCACACACTAGTGTATCACGATAAATCTAAACAACGTTGCTAAGAAATTGTATTCACGTCCAATTCACGAAAAATAAACTAAGTATAAAAACAAAGCAAAATAAACAAAGCCAAAAACTGGTAAGGAGGCCACCAAGTTGAGAGTGGTTCGGCCCTTCAAAGGAGTGATATCAACACACCAAAACTAACTAAATACAACAAATTACAACAAAATTAAAACCAAACCAAAAGCCAATAAAGAGATGACTAAGTTGAGAATGGTTCGGCCTATAGGAAAAAGGTAGTTGCAAATTGTTGAAAACCAATTTCTTGTTGACGTGGCACTTTATTACTCATCTGCACGGTAGTGGAGTTGAGTCAATACACAATTAAAAAACCATATCATATATGATATCATATCAAAAACCAAAACTGGTAAAAGGGACCGCCAAGTTTCGAATGGTTCGGCCCTTCAAATGAGTGATATCAACACACCAAAACATTCGCCAACTTAATCTCACCGAATAATACTTTGGACGTTAAATGAAAACTTGAACATTGCTACCGAAAGTAGCAACGTTCTAGTTTTCATTTAACCTTCGAATTATTAGAATTAAAAGCGGTGCGATTAACTTGGCGAATGTTTTGGTGTGTTGATATCACTCCTTTGAAGGGCCAAACCATTCTAAACTTGGCGGTCCCTTTTACCAGTTTTGGTTTTTGATATGATAAGGTTAATCACAACAGCCCACTTTTCATTCGATCTGCAGGCCTGAGATGTGTTTTTACTCGTACATTTAACAGCCAGCACTATCTGCTCCAGTATTGTGATGGCTTGTGTTTTTATAACCCTTACAGTCAAAAGATTTGTAAAGGCTTACTTCTTTTATGACTAGTTGTTTTAAATTTCGCTTTTCCTGCTTGAAAACGACTCCGAACTGGGGGGCGAAACGTCGTAAAAATGGAAAATTGTACTTAATGACTTCTTTTTACTATTCATTATTTATTATTTACAATTGATATAGAATAGGCAAAAACGAAACAGCCCGTTTGACTTTCTCTTTCGTAACCATAACTACCTTTGTTTTGGGTGTTACAGGTATGCATGCACGGCAAGTGTATAACAAAAAGTGACGTAAAATCAGCTCCTAAAAAAGGTAAGAAAAAACGTAATGTTAATAAACAAGGAAGCCCGTTGGAGCAAACAATGTTAAAAGCTTAGGACGACAACCGAACCGAAAAAAAATGCTGAAAAAAATCACATGTCATCTATTTGTCGTTGTTATTGCTGCTCACTTGTCGTACTTAGCTGTTTGAGATTATTCAGTAAACCGGGTTTGGTCTTCTGAAGGTAAGCTAATTCAATGTACCGAGTACTTAGCTGTTCGCATTATTGGCTCAAAATTTATTGGCTCAATTTTCAAAATTTTTTATAATTTTTTTTTTCAGACAGCTAAATTGATAATTTTTCACAATATTTTTCACTAGTCTAGCCCAATTGTACCCATTTGTACTAAATTATAGGTGACTAATGATTCTTGTTTTTCTCTAGATTTTCTACGCACACATTCTTTTAATGTATCTGTCACTTTGCAAACCGGGCTTAAAAATTAATCAACCGCGTATTTACACTTGCCAGCGTAGGCATGCACGAGAGGGGGCAAGTGGGAAGTTTGCCCTGCCCCTTTAGAAAAGTTTACTTCAATAGTTTGTATAACGTTCGAAAAATTAATGGCGTTATTGCTTGTCAAATTCAGGAATTACGCAAAGTCCTTTTAACCGTGTAGTGAAGAGGGCGAAAAATTTCGTCGAAAATCATTTCCGTAGTAATACCACAAAAACCTCGGTATTTTTTCGATAATCACCAGTTGCATTCCGAACTCAGCGTAGGAATGCAACAAGTGATTGAGAAAAATGATCTACACTTAAACTAGGTATGAGTGGTATTTGCCATGGCAATATCATGTTGCATTTAAAAAAAAAGATGGAGGGATCACGGCGAAAAAATTATCGAATATTACCTACCGTACATTGGTAAATCAGTGGTATTACTCTTTAATTCAAACTAGACCTGCAGTTTACTGTCAGAGGGTTTTCCCTCCCCGCCCTTAATTTTGATCGTCTTCATTCTACGTAAAGGACAGAGGGGGGAAATAACTTTAATGCCATCTTGTTTATAACGTGCTTTGTCAACAGTGTCGTGGTTTGTCAACAATGTCGTCTTTGTAACAATGAAAAGAGACTTATTTGTTAGTACTGAATACTTTTCTTGGCTTAGCCAGATATCGAGACTAGAATGCAGATGTAAATGTTTCGCGGTGAGGGTGGTTCCACCTTGGAACTCGCTTCCTGGTGTTGCGGTTTGTGCCGTCTCAGTGGGAACCTTTTAACTAGCCCTTGACCAAGTCCCTCTTTTACAGTTCTTGAAGTGGCAACATCTGTATATGTATTTCGCTTAGGAACAGACTTAACTCACGTGCAGAACTAAAAGGATTGTTAGGGATCAGGATTAAACAAAGCTTCAATAATCATCAAGAGGGCAAGCGGGCTCATTCTTACCACGGTAGCAAAGAAAACAGGCGAGCGGCCGACAATGAGGACGGATATGCGCCCTAACAATTAGAAACAAACACTATTGCTTCAACAATGCTGACTATTAAAGCAGAGTTGAAGCGGCGGGAATCAGCTAGACCAGCGTATGCTACGCCGGGGATCAACTAGTTAAATTTAAATTGCATTGGAGCGGTGTGAGTTGTCTTATTGCCCTTCCGTATTTCATACCATCTCTCTATGATGGGTATAGTGTATATTATTATTATCATTATTATTGTCAGCCAGCGCACCCAACATTATACTCCTCTTTCATTTCTTTATTTCCATGAAACTTATTGTTGTTGCATACTCCCACATTGCATCCCTGCCCATTGTATTATAGCCTGGTCTCGCTCTTGCTCGCCGTTGCCTTTTTTTTAGAGCTTAGCATTTTTCTCTTTAAAACTTTTTGTCCTGAAGGTCAACGTTTTTTTCCTTGTGACTGTGTTCAGGCCTAATCGCCATCTTGGTTTCCAGAGTAGGCCTAACCATAAGAGTTGCCTAATGCCTACATCATATGGCTTTTCCGCCCACGTGATAGTTTTCATCACGGTATCGCTTAGTATTTGAGGGACATCTCCTGATCGCGTTGCCGTCATGTTTGTTTGACCCAGACTCAAAACCAACTAAGCCGTGTTCTCAGCCATCAACCCTCTTGTCCCACAACCATGAACTTAGGTAGTTACAACTTCTTTGCCGACAGAACACCAGGTGAGAAAACCAGATGAGAGCAGGAGCATGACGTGGGCAATCTCAAAAGATAGTAATAAAGAAGTACGGACCAAAAATTACTTTCGAGACGACTTGCTTAATTTTAAGTAGCAATGTCCACAAATGTTAATCCAGTTGATGACATCTGGATAGGGGTAGAGATATACAAAGTGCAATCTGGTTTCAAGGTTCCTTTGATGCTTTTAGAGGAATGTGGGATCGGAAGTCCCTGCTCGTGCTACCCACATATCATGTGGTAGCAGACCCCTTGGGCATTCTGGACTGACCACTTTAATCCACTGAAGACGTACCCTTTATGATTTTCTTTCCCTCCCTACCTTTCTGAGTGTGCAACAACGATAAAATCAAAGACCAAAAATACTCTCGAGCGTTCTTGGACGAACCCTTTGCCTTGACCCTTTGCCATACTCTACTGTCCAACCACAACACGGGATATCTAGGCCCCCAAGAGTTAAGCCGTCTTACATGGCAATTGTAACGTTGACAGGACCAGAAAAGTATCGAGTCTGGAAGGCTCAATTTCATTGCCAAGCTATGGAGAAAAAGTGGACCATTACTGTCTCCTGTGGAAGCCTCTAGACTCCTCCATAGCTACGCCAGCTGAAATGGAAACATGGTTGAAGCCAATAACGAGTGCATCATAATGTTAATGCATACGATGGTGTCAGTACTTAGCGTGCAATTTCAGACTATGTAGTATGTCAAGTCAATCTACGATCGCCTGAAAACTGTGTGCGTGTGCTAACCAGTTCAACCAACTCCACCCCTTAGCAGAACTGACTCTCATACACGTGGGTGTGTCAGAAGATGTTAATCCTATATATGCCGAAGATTAGCTCTGATGGATGACATGATCCAAACTGGAGACGTACTGACTGAGGCATAGATGTGTACATGGTTTTTGAGAGGAGTCCAGAGACCAAAACTTTAGATGGTTAGAGAATCCCTGTTGAGGGACAGTTGTCACCTGACTTTTGATTAACTACAACAACAGTTACTTGATAGTGTAACGTGCTCATACCAGAAGGGACAGTTACCCATTAACTGCCTAACGTGTTTTTCCCTGCCTCCCTGCCTAACCTTTGTCCACCTAATGACGCAAATACACAGTCTTTGGAATCAGTCTGGCCATCCTATACGTCACAACCTTACCCAAGTCAGACGTTGTATAACTCAAACTACCCCAGAAATCATCTATACGCAACTGACCAGACAGACTATCCAAAACACAGAGACACTCCTCCACCCCAGTTTCAACCAACAAGTCCAAATCATTATCAGCCTGGTAACGAGTCCACGTACCATCCATTTTCCGTATGGTTTGAACTTGGTAATGCACTTCTCTGTTTACATTGCAAAGATGACCAACACACCTTTAGGGACTATGCTAAAATTGACCCCCAGTCACCTCCTCTTGGGTCAAGATGCCTCACATGCTTCGGATTCGGACATACTTCCTGTTTGTTGTCTAGCAGCCTGAATCAATAACCGACTGATCAACCTTTGCCTCAGCCATGCCAAGTGATGGATGACCACGAAAATCGAGCTCCACATGCGATGAGCGCTTTCAATCCCTAAGCTTCAAGTTTTCAGTGGGGCGACAATCAATAGCCCCGCACTAACTCTTTTGCCTAAGAACCATCCAAACCATGAACATTACTTCTGCACATCCGTAAAAGGTAACGATCCAGTTACAAATTGTAGCGTTAAACCACACTAACTTTAATACCAGGGGTAAGTAACCATTTTCACACATTTACTCATGGCATTAGTCTTCTTACGAGAATGTTAAAAAACTATGGACCGTTCCTTATGTTCACGAGTTCAGATAGCCCTTGCCTATAATGGAGCTAATGCTATGGGCATCTTGGTATGTGACATAAAAGTAATGGGTTACAATAGACGTGGAAAGTGATTGAATCAACCTGTTACCATACGAAGTGTCCTTGAGATGCCCACAGCTAATAAGAACCTAATGTTGGCATCTCGGCTTGAAAATGGTGGGTTAAACTCCAATTTAAAGCTGCAAGGTGTGTATTTGCGTCAATGGCGTATGCCGAATAGGCTAGTTATATTTGGAGAAAAAAAATTGTGTAACATCAACTTGCGCATTTTAGATGGTAAAAGTTTTCAACGTGAGATAGCAAATGCACATACACAAGGACACTGAAATATTGTGTTTGGTTATCCTCAAACGAAATACCATCTTTCTGTGCCCCCCCCCCTCCGTGATATGTCACCTAAACAAATTTATCAGACGTAACTGAACCAAAACAAGTATACCCTAATGTACTTTCGTCATCTAACCTAATGTTATGGGTTACCCCAATACCTGTTCCAACTGATGAAACCTTACCGCTTGATATGGTGGCACGGCTAGATATTTCTTCCACACTTTCAGAACTGTACGATTATTCACACGTCCCCTTAAATGTATCTCAATCAGAGGGGACTATTGTGAAATCTACTGATATTCTCTCCGCCACCGAATGACGTGGAAGCTGTCCAATGGTTTGGTTCAGTAGACATAGAAGTGGGTAACAGAACTATTGGAGGTCGTCGAAAGTTGTAGTGCCAAGGACATTGACACGGTAAATCATCGAACAGGCCATATTTCACATGAGAGGGTGAGACAGATGAGTTCTTGTGGTATGTTAAAGGCCCCAGCCCTCTCCGGAAAATCACTGAACCGTGTGATGTGTGTTCGAAAACTAAAATACATCACAGCTGTCATCTGCCTATTACTGATCGCGAGCCTATAAACCCTATGGTTCTGTAGTCCGTTAATGAATGCTTTGTAATCAATGTCGCTTCGTTGTATGTGGATAGACTTCTTTTTGTTCTGATTTATATGGGTACTAGCAATTTTGTCTTAAGGAAACTGACCAAAGTGGTGGTTTATGTTCTCACGACAGATATTCGTTACACACAAGCAGAACCCAACCAGGTTTTATCTCGCCTGGTAACGGACGGGACCTTAGTGTATAAGGTATCCCATCTATTACAAGACTTCCTGCATACAGACGGAATGCAACATCATTGTACAGTGTCCTGCATTCCACAAGACAACGCTATTTTGGAATGTGAGAACCTGACAATTAAAGAATTGCACGTTCGCTTCTCACAGTCTTTTCTTTTGGTGTACAGCATGTTTGAAAGCGACGTTCGTGCATAATAACTCTAGCAAGGTTGCTCTCCCCGATGACTTGTCACCCATACAGGCATGGGATTGGATCAATCCCCGAAGCCACTAAGATTAGGAGATATGGTTGCTTATGTTATGTCTTTCTCCACCCCATTACAAGACCAGACAAGTTTGTTGCCATTGGTGCCCCCAAGGTGTACATGGGCTTTCATAACGTGCATATCTCCTATAAATCCAACGACCCTGTGATGAAACATCTGGAGGTACACAAACCATGAGTATTTTAAACCATGTGCGTTGTCAGTCATCCCACTTGCTCCTGCTGTTCCCCTCCAATGCGAGTAGGTACGTCTCTACTAGCAGTGTTGGGAGCAGTGGACCTCAAAGCAGACACACTCCACGAACGCGTTTTCCTGCTGGCCCTAATACACAAGCTTCCCTAATTTTTTAATCCGCATCTGGAAACAATACGCCTATAATTCCCTCGCACCACTTGGCAGGATGAGCTACCTGTGTTTCCGCTAGGTGGCCCTGATTGGAAGACAATGAGAGCTACTTCGGTAACGATAGCCACTCGCTCAGTGGAATTTCCGTTTGAGTAGTGACTTTGACCAGGAGATTAGTTCTGAAGGACATTAACTCTAATCTACCCCGAAAACTGAAGACAAAGAACCCATACTCTTGTTTAAAATACCAGGAAGTGGTAAACTGCTTTCACGATTTCATCAGGCTGAAATAATGGCTAAAGTGTTCTGGAAGTCTAAACACTTAGAGGTACAGAGGTTATCTCCAGATCAGGAACGATTGGTTAATGACCTCTGAATTACTTGTGTTGTATCCTTCCTTTTTTATGTTTTTTTGTGTGAAATTCATAATACTAACCAATTGTATCTTTTCGGAATAATACGACTAACTGAAAGACGTTGTTGTTAACTACGATAATTTTTTAATTCACTCTTTGGTCCGAGTGTATTAACCTTTTTTATACTAACTTAATACTAATAAATCTTATTAAACTACTTGTTGAGTTAATCTTTTTATTTGGTGTGTAGAATATTATATCCCTATCCTTCATATTGCTATGTACCCAACATTGAACGGTTCCCTACTGCAAAGATCTCCAGAGGGAGCAGTGTGAGGGTTTTAACCTCCTTCCCACATATTTTGTTTGTATCCATTATAGTGAATATAGTGAATAGTTCGTAGTGAATAGAGAGACGAAATGATTTTAATGCCCTTTCACTTATTAAGCTGGTTTGTAAACTACGTCGGTCCTGTAACAATGAGTAATTTGTAAGAAAAGAATACTTTTTCTTGTCTTGTCTGCCAGCTCACCCTACAATGGTTATCTCTTCCGTTTCTGCATTCAGGCCTAATCGCCATCTTGGATAGCAGACTGGGCCTAACCATAAACGTTGCATACATCATATGGCTTTCTTGCCTACATGGTAGTTTTTCTCGTGATCAGTGTCGCTTAGTATTTAGCTGACATTTCCTGATCATGTCGCCGTCACGTTTACTTGACCCAGACACAAAAATAACAAAGCCGTGTTCTCAGCCATTAACCTGCTGCCCACAACTGTCAACTTGGGTACTGACAACTTCTTTGCTGATATAATAAGAACCAGACGAGACAGGAGCACGATGTAGGCAATCCCAAATGATGTTAATAAAGAAGTAAGGACAACGAAAACCTTCAAAGACAATTTCCTTCATTTCTAGTTGCGACATATTCGTATGGCGATCCAGTTAACTGCCTCTGGATAGGAGTAGAGGTACTCGAGGTGCTCCTCTGGTCTCGTGGATCCTTTGACGCTTGTAGAGTACTGTGGGATCGGAAGATCACACTCGTGCTACCCAAATGTTACAAACCTCAAGACACGCTGACAATCATTTAGCAGCCAAATTCACCCAACTAGAGAATTTGGAAAAGCGTCATCTACGCCGAATAAGAAACCAGACGAGACAGAAGCATGATGTAGGCAGGAATGTTGTTAATAAAGAAGTAAGGACAAGGAAAACCTTCAGAGACAATTTCCTTCATTTCTAGTTGCGACATATTCGTATGGCGATCCAGTTGACTGCCTCTGAATAGGAGTAGAGGTACTCGAGGTGCACCTCTGGTTTCGTGGATCCTTTGACGCTTTTAGAGGACTGTGGGATTGGAAGATCACGCTCGTGCTACCCAAATGTTACAAACCTCAAGGCACGCTGACAATCATTTAACAGCCAAATTCACCCAACTACAGAATTTGGAAAAGCGTCATCTACGTTGAATAAGAAACCAGACGAGACAGGAGCATGATGTTGGCTGGAATGATGTTATAAAGAAGTAAGGACAAAGAAAACCTTCAAAGACATTTTCCTTCATTTCTAGTTGCGACATATTCGTATGACGATCCAGTTGACTGCCTCTGAATAGGAGTAGAGGTACTCGAGGTGCACCTCTGGTTTCGTGGATCCTTTGACGCTTTTAGAGGACTGTGGGATCGGAAGTTCACGCTCGTGCTACCCATATGTTACAAACCTCAAGACATGCTGACAATCATTTAGCAGCCAAATTCACCCATCTAGGGAATTTGGAAAAGCGTCATCTACGCCGAATAAGAAACCAGACGAGACAGGAGCATGATGTAGGCAGGAATGATGTTAATAAAGAAGTAAGGACAAAGAAAACCTTCAGAGACAATTTCCTTCATTTCTAGTTGCGACATATTCGTATGGCGATCCAGTTGACTGCCTCTGGATAGGAGTAGAGGTACTCGAGGTGCACCTCTGGTCTCGTGGATCCTTTGACGCTTTTAGAGGACTGTGGGATCGGAAGTTCACGCTTGTGATACCCAAATGTTACAAACCTCAAGACACGCTGACAATCATTTAGCAACCAAATTCACCCAACTAGGGAGTTTGGAAAAGCGGCATCTCCGCCGAACATAATAAGAGTCAACACAGAGAGAAGTCACACGTAACGCTATAACAGTTCTTACGTGAGGAATGAATGGAACGTATGCTCGACTTCGGAAAGTATACTTAAGATTATTCCTAGCGTAAATTATTCTGGCGAAGTCACGAGTTGTAAATGAAGATTCATGGAAATGGAGCCTTAGGTGGCTTTGGATTTTGTGTGTGAGTTTGTCTGTGTGTTAATCCGTTTCGGACTTGATAAAGTTCGCAATTTTATTCAGATTTGAATGAAATTTCATGACAAGTGAGCTTTGCTGCATGAAATGCGTGAGTTCGAAGACGAAATTCCTTTTCTCGGTATTACGATACCCATCTCAACTCATAACAACACTGCTAACGAGGGATGGAGGGGGGAAGGGGTAGAAATAACTTTACCAAGACTTCGAAATTGGCATTTACTTACTCAAATGCCGTAAAATTGTGTGGGCCATGCAACGGTTCTCAATTGCCATTTTTATTTTTATTTTATTTTGTTAGAAGTTTTGGAAAAGGGCCAGTTGTTTGGGCTGTTGATCACTTTATTTCTAAGCAGACTCTTGGCTGAAAACAATTTCACTTATTTCGTGAAGTTCGAAAATTCTGCCATTGTACACTCAGTTGCGAGCATTGAGCAAGGCACTTCCTGTTATGCAAAATAAAACTCTGCGTCCTTTCAGAATGGAAAATAGTTACAACCACCCGAAAACCTGGAATTTTTAAACCTTTCGAAGATGCTTACAACAAGTAAGTCCAACAGTTTACACCCATCACCAATTCACCATTTGTGCAATTTATGCAGCAAGAAAGGAAAGGAGGCACCAGCACCTAGTTCACTGCAATTTATTTTGCAAAATTTACACTCATAAAGGTTATATATTTTTTAAAGCCAAGAGCCTAATTTCTGGCAAATTGGTGTAGGAGTCCACTTCTATCTTGAAATTACAAGATACACCAATCTGCGAACGGAAGAAAAGACAACTGTCCCGACTGGTTACTCGAACCTACGATTTCCCGCGTACTAGCTGGCGCCCTAATCACTGTACTACCACAAAAGCAATCACAAATAACACCGCATTTAAGAAACGTAGTGAGGATTTCGTTTCAGTGGCACCTTCACCTTCGGCCCCTAACGCGGCACAGGTACAGCTGTCCATTATCACGTTCTTCGTGTTTGGTGTTAGTGCAAAAATTACTGTTTCTTCTGCCAACCCTGTATAATGAAACCAAAAAGCACTCACGTTAGAATGCTATAGCGTAAATGCCAGGAAAGTGCACAAATATACATAAAATGTTCTTATGTATATTTGTGCACTCACCTGGCTTTTACTTTATAACATAACCCTGTACAGCACAAATTCAATACAAAAATCCTACATTGACCACAACTTTGGTATCGCCACCGGAACTGTTTCGAAAATACCACTTGCATTAAAGGTGTCATGGTCGTAATTTCAGGCACACCACGGTTGTGGTATTTACGTATTGCACCTCCTATACCACGAACTTCACTTCTAGACTATCTGTGTCCTTTTGTTTTGTTTCGTTCTGGATAATGTTAATCCACCCAAAACCAAAACAGGTAGAAAAAACCGCCAAGTTTCCAAAAAACGATCGGCCTTTGAAGGTAGTGATATCATTCAACCAAGAAAGGCCCCCAAGGTCAATCCTAATAGCCAAGTTAATCGCACCGACTAATAGTTCGAAAGTAAAATGAAAACTTGAAGATTGCTACTCCCTGTAGCAATCTTCAAGTTTTCATTTAACGTCCAAAGTAGTATAAGTAGTAGTAGTAGTATATAGTAGTAGTACTAGAAGTAGTATTTAAGTAGTATAATGTTAATTATATAAACTTTTAATGCACGGTTTTGTCTGACTGCGTACCCCTCCGTTTGGGAACCACATACCGCCGGTAGATAAACTAAACTAAGACCAGAATTAGGGCCGCAAATTACCAGTTAACACCTGCAATGAAAGTGATGTAGTTGTAATTTCTCAGTGTCGACTTTACAGTTTCTGATATCCTCGTAACAGTTCGTCTAAAAGGTAAGTTACTGTAGAAAATTTAGGATTTGTGAATTAATAACCTTTATATTGCAGATTAAGCAGACGTTGGTTGGTACATTCTTTCATCTATTAACTTGATATTATAGCATTGTGCGAAGTAATCACTGTGAGTTCAAAAATGTGTGTCAAGCGTGTACTATGGAGACTAAAAACAAAAATCTTTAATTTAAATACGCACATGTTCATTTTGACCTAACACATTTTGGCTATCTAGGAAACCAAAAACATTTTCGTGTCCAGTGACTTTTATTGTTGACTATGTGATTATCCTTAAAACAATTGAAACTTAAAAATTGACTTACACGCCGCCGCCAAAGATATTTTGAGTCGCACACCTGTGATTAAACTTTAGCCACGAATTTTTTTAATTTCTACAATTTGCTGGAAGATTTATAATTTGCAGGTACTGTAAATAAGTCGGGTAAATTATAGGAACGCCTTTTGTTTCAGGGTTGGAAAGTGAAAGCGGTCTTATGTCGATACAGTCAGTGTATTTTTTTTCCCAAAGCAGTCACTTTATTTTCCTGAACGATTTCTTTACCAAGCGCAGATTGAAGTCATGCACCACCATCATAGGCTGCTTGGATTCCCATAACTAAATAAATAAATAAATGTTGCTGCAGGTGTTAAGTGACTAATTTAATTTCTGGATAACCAGCCACACCAGAGTTCAATGTGTGCATTTTGGCTGAGCCAAGATAGGCATTGCAATGAGCGCAACACTTGTCAAAGTAAAGATTGAAGACAAAGTGACGGACGAATTCAAAACCGTACAATAACCTTACAGACCTACACGAATATTTTTTTTATTTAATAGGAAGTTATTTCTTAAGGTCACAATGGTGGATAATTCTCAATTTTTATTTATTAAAATAAAATTATCGCCGACATCTTGACAACAACTGGATAAGTCACCGTGATGTAGGGGCATTTTTCAAAAATGTATGACCCTCTCGACTCAGTGTGGCTGATGACGCTCTCGTTTTGGTGGACGAAACAGTCACATTGTGTTCATTAATGTGTAATGAAGCCCACATTCACGTAATAAAGAAGATTTTAATTTTAATTCTTTAAGTACGGTATTATACTATGGTAATATTTCGAACAGGACAGTTCTTGATCATTTTTTTTTCTTTCACGCAGGTTAAAAGAAATTTTTGGCTAACGACAAACGTCTCTGAAATCAGACCAGGGTGCAACGATACAACGAAAGAACCGCTAATGAGATTTGAAGAACTAAACCCCAAACAACACCCGAAGATGGTGAAAAACAGTCACGAAAAACGTGCACTTTCTCTCAGGAAGTTCGGAACAATTGAAAATTAAAAAAGATGTCTGCACTTGGTATATTTTTTTTTGCGTTATTTTTTTCAGTTAGTCTAGGGGTTGCATAAAGCCAACAAATGCCCAAGAAACGCGAGTCAACTGCAACATTTCAGAAGCTATCCTCCATTACCAAGCATAAAAACAATTTTTCAGCTCATAAAGCCATACGTTAAATAATAAAATAAAACCTACATACAACATGTATACCTTCGAAAGTGTGAAAGTCGTCAAAGTAAACCAGAATTCACTAAAACCAATTCTTATGACAATTTTACTCGTGTTTCATGTGCTTCCAGTAAGCTAGGTAATCCCAATTTGGATTATTTTTTCTTATGGCTTCTTTTTATTCTTATTTTAATTTGCGAAAACAATAATTATGGCTTACGATTTCCGCTACAAAGAAGAAAAAAAGAGTTAAGCCTACCCTAGGGTTCACTTGTTAACGATTCACTTGTGTAGAAAGGTCCAAAGTAAGGCCAGCTTCAACT
>JAHWFP010132629.1:648-17095 GCA_023313725.1 Lithobius niger | reverse complement strand
ACCCTCAAAATATTTGACACCAATTTCCGAACACCCTGTATAAACTGAACTATTTCGGCAAAGCATGAATGGGACTGTAAGGATTATCACAGCTACCATGAAAAACAACAATCCCACCGTACGACAACGTCAAAAAAAACTTTTAACATATTTAATCATATGAGGCCATATCATATCTATTGCACTCGACAAGTAAAAAGGTAGGCTACCACATATTTATTGCACTAAGACAGGTAGAAAAAAAGTATATTTTTTAACACAAATGCATGAAAACCATATCACAGCTAGTTGTGCAGCACCTTTTAAAAGCTTAAATACCGATATTTCTACCATTTTACTTTGGCTTGTAACAAAATTACTTACAGTACAAGTACAGTTCATTTAAACTAGCGAATTTTTGATGATACTCTACTTATCATCGTCAACCATGAATTGCAATAAGCTGTGTTGGTAATTAATGAATGAATTGAGTGCCTGAAGATTTGTATAAATACTTGGATCTATTAATTGGGGGGGGGGGGGGGGGGAATTGGTATACTGTCCAGTTTCAGGTGCGTGCACCTTGTATGCACACAGCTACTCGTTTGATAATTCTGGTACTTATACTGACATCACCTGATTTGCTCTTATAAAAAAAAGTGTACCTTCCATTTACACCAATGTCTTGTAACCAATCATGCAGCCAGTGGCGTAGGTACAGGTGGCAGAATGCCACCGTCCCCCAGTCTCAGGGGGCCACCCGAAAGAAAATAAAATATTTAGATTTAAAAAAAAGGCTTTTGTAGTACACTAGTAATAAACTGTTTTAAAATTGAATTTCGAGCATTCCCGTCCGCACATCCTCCTGTCATTAAAAAACATGGTGGACCATAAGAAACGCACAAGCTGAAAAATGTCTCTAAATCCAAACTTTATCCAATTTTTTTTTTTGTAGAAAAGTGAAAATAGGGAGCGACTGGAGTACGAAAAAGTGGCCCCTATCTTCACTATAAATAAAAATTCAGCTAGTGCGTTGTTTGTAGGCCATCCTGTATATTGAGAAGGCGGGCCCCCAAGGGCTAATTCGCCACCGGCCATACCTAATGTAGCTATGCCACGGCATGCAGCATTACAGTTGTGATCATGTGACTTATATAAGGGGGGGGGGGGTTTGAGGCTTAATGGCGCGTCAACATCTTGGTCATTAGCGCCAACCTCAGTCACAGTGCAGTGGTCCGGGTTGCCACTGCACCACACATTACATTACACATTACTTATACAAGGTTATATGTATATGGGCATTGCTCTTTATTAAACACTTGTCGTTATCGCAGTCAGCACCTTGTTTTGTCCCTTTCCTTAGGTTAGGGCGAGTTGCCAATCGAGCAACAAAAGAATGTAAAGTTAAATATACCAATTTTTATTTTTGGGTATAAATATAGTAGCAACCAGATCTTCACATTCCAGCCTACAGCAAAACTTCAGGTGCACAAGTTCTTTTTCTACAAAATATTTAACAAGATTTCAGCAATGCAAGAAAGAAACTAATCAGAGATATGCCAATTTGTTACCAACACAAGAGTAAAAAAAAAAATTTACTGTGGGCTGGACCCAGGGAAAAAGAGGGTTTGACAAAATCTCATAATATGGTAAACTGTTTACAATGGGACAAAACTTGGTTTCAGTGGACCAAAAGAAAGAAGTGGTCCCCTCCTTAGTTTCTTAAGGGTGCCCACACACTAAGTGGATAGGTAGCCACTGGGATTCCAAGCAGCGTGGAGACGACCGGAAGTTAACACATGAGTAATTATTCAATAGCATGTGGTACACTGGTAGCTTGGTGCAAGAGCGGCCAATCGTGTGCACACATTGCTCATGATCAATTTAGCAGTGTTGTTTGTGCATGTACTAATGTTTTTCCATTTTCCAATTTTACATTTTTCCTTACCTCAATACGAAAAAATATGAGGACTATGACACTAAACTCTTCACCAAAAGACTAGACATCCGTGCAGGTCTCGAATTTTTCAGAGCGCAAAGCTTTGCTCCCACAAGAGGATAGATGAGCACAATTTAGTAGCTATATGAGAGCAAAAATTTCTCACTATGTTGCACGATTAATAACAAATTCGAGGATTAATAGTAAACCGAGTAAAACTAAACTTGTACACTTGCGTTCTGCATTGTAATGTTGGTGGGCATTGTCGCTATCGCAGCTGGATAACAAACTATGTATGCGTAGTTGTTGTGGTCAAATATTTTTGAATATCCATGTCTGATTGCTTGACAGCAATGTTACATTAATGCAGAGAGCGGCGATGTCTGTGCATTATTCAACTTTTTTGTTAGCTGCAGAAATGAGGGTTACTTTTGTATTTTTATTTTGTTACCAAAATCTCTGGGAAAAAAAACCCAAAATGAGGGCCATTTTTCACAGTGTAGTGTAGCCGTAGAAACATTTTTGTATGCATGGCTTTACTCATCGGTATATGCCAATGCATCCAAACCGTTTGTGTGATGGCCATAAATGACTAAAAATGTAAAACGTCATTTTAGATCGTCTGTACCGTACAAACGAATTGCTGCCTAGGATTGTATGGTATACTTCGGCCAGAAAAAAAGGCAAGACGGGTTTTCAACCCATTAAGAAATGTGCGAACTATCTAAGTTACTTGCGACGATTGAAAAAATATGACAAGACGAAGTCATGCACACCTGAGAGGGCAAAAAGACTTCATGCACGTGTCATTTCAAACACACCATTTTGCATGTTAACGCCTAAAACAAGAAAACTTCGTACACTAAATGGACGATTGGAAGCAAAATTAAGGAAGCATGACATCCAACTCAACAATGCTAAAAACAATGAAATGAAAAGTATATCCATGCAGTGATATCTAAAGGTTGCTTTTAATATTTTGAATACATTAGTTTACACTGAAATACAGGGTGACCACAGGCCGTATACAACTGGGCTAATTTGTTACGCTTTTTCCAAAATATACGAAGCTGCCATTGACAGGCTAGCTTTCGACGAATACCTTTTTGGTACGACTAGTTTGTCCTGGATTACATTGGACTGTGGGTCTGTCGCATTGGTTTGTGTAATGTCTGACTTGCTGGATGCTGTCAGTTTGGTGTCGACATGCTTGTAAAACAAACAGATGAACGTGTCGTGTGTACAGCTGTAACATCAGTTGAAAATCTAATCGATCAAATAAAAGGTAAACGTTCTCAGAAAGCATTCACAGAATTTTTTAATGCAGCAGAAACTGTGGCAAGTCAAATAGATGTTGAGTATGAAGAGAAGCGACAGTGCAAAGTTTCACGAAGAACTGATTTAAACTGTAAAACCTTGCATTCTGGAAAGACTAAACTTTGCGTAGATTTTTATTATGCAAACTTGATCTAATACTAAATGCATTTTTTAGTACAAGCACTTATATTAAGTAACGATCATGTCAAGAGCACCTTTCATACCATCCGAAGTATGGGAAAGAGTGGTATCACATACGCAATGGGACAACGAGGAACATGCCTACCTCAAGAAAATCCACTACAGTTTACATTATCTTGTGTGTGCTCAAATAGCCAATTTCCATAAACACCTGAACCAACCCTGATATTTAATTCTTGAGTTACTTGATAGGGGAAATGCTTCTATGGCATTGAGAGATACCATGGACAACATTGAAAATGTTATCAAAATGCTAGACCTAATAGATAGAGTAGAGAAAAAATTGTTTGACATAAAAATTAGCAGAAACGTCTCCGAAACGACATGGAATAGAAGATCAATAGAAGTAGATCCAGGAGTGATTGTGCTACTATTTGCCATAGATGGTATTCCACATCATACAGTTAGACTATATTTAGACGAAACACAAATTCAGGAAGCATCAAGCGTCATAGTAGCAGGACACACATGGTTGAATGATAATGCATATTTATTGTTTTTTATAGAAGATTACTTTGAAATCTTATACGACAAAGGAAGAAAGCCATTCGATTTGAAGCCTCAATTTCGTTCCTTGTTGCTACAAGACACGGCTTTACAAATAGTTCCTCTAGACAAACTTCATGACATGGTAACGGAACAACCATTCTTACCAAGAAGAGAACTATGGATGCAATTACCAGAACTACCACAATTTTCATTAAATGAAACTGAAAAAGAATCCCAATGAACTTTTCCTCTTATTGGAAGCGAGTCGCATTTCACGACATGTCAAAAGGGGAGGGACCAAGACATCATTATACAATTGTTTCAAAATAAATTCGAAACAGCGCTGATTGATCACCATCCTAAGGCGGACGACGTAATAAAAAGCCTCCCTTTAGCAATTGATTCACTTTATAATGGGAAAACTTGACGTCGATGGACTCATGAGGACATATCCATTTTCGGCATCGGGAAGAAAAACAAAAGAGGAAATTGCAGTCAGAAATCTACAAAAGAATCTCTTTTGAACTAGACAAGGCCAGCCCTCCAAAGTGGATGGAAACGGAAATTGATGAATTATGTAAATTCTAAAGTGGAATTGGATAGGATTAGAAGAAAATGTTACTAGAAACGAGGCAGATGAAATAGCTACAAACATAACTCGGAAACAGGCTTTGGGCCTATTGTAGGCAGAGCGAAGAAAAATTTATTTTAAATTTGTATTCCCTCTCATTATAATAGCTTTGCAATGTTTGCTAATGGTCCTTAAAGAGCTAGGGGCAATATTCATTCGGCTACATTTGAGCTTAAGATTTTTGCTGGTGTTTTTTACATTTTAGCTAGGCTCCGTTTTATATTAATTTTAAGATACTTTCGTTTGCACCCATATTTAGTTTCCGTTTCGTTATTTGCAGCCTCTTTACGCCGTCGCCGCCGTTGTAAAACACAACGTTAGCCGCCGTGGTTAGGCTAGCGAAGAACGTGCCGCCGTGGTTAAGCTGGCAAAGATCGTGCCGCCGTGGTTAAGCTGGCAAAGATCGTGCCGCCGTGGTTAAGCTGGCAAAGATCGTGCCGCCGTGGTTAAGCTGGCAAAGATCGTGCCGCCGTGGTTAAGCTGGCAAAGAACGTGCCACCGTCAATAATGCTTACATTGTTTGTATTTATTGCAGAGTATCTTTCCTAGATTAAAATATTAACAATAAAGCATTTAATTGCAAGCTAAACAATCACCAGTAACGATAGTACTTCACAACAATCAAAAGATTCGAAACATGCGCGGCTCTCTACGCTGCCTTCTACGACAATGTTGAAGCGCACACCTCTGGCACGTACTGCAACGCCAAACGCTTACTTTTTTTTTTAATTGGAATTATTACAATTGTTGATCAGCGGTGTTAGCTTGGCTGTGAAGATAGAATTTAAATATTTCTAAATCCCAATTTTAAGCCTAATTGTTAGTCCCGTTTTAGTTTCGTAAGCGACAACATTAGAGAAATTAGGCCTATTGGGTTCGATGTTAGGCCTATTTATTCTGGCAACACGGGATCGAGAGTGTAGTTTCCATAGCAATCTAGGGATCTTGAAATTACAATACGAGGCCAAATTATTGTTCTGTGTTGTGATATAAATACGTAGTCTGCTGTGTACTGTCGTATTATATGAACGGTTTCCTCCTGCAGCGGCGATTTGATGTCTCAAATTTGAGATTCCTGTTGATAGTGTCAACGCCACTTTGGTTGCTATGTTGGCTGAATTCCTGCAAGCATTCTTTTTTTTTTACATGAAACGAATGTGAGTCGTTAACGAATCCTTGGTTTTTCCCCCATTTGCTTGTTTTCCTCTGGTGGTTAAAGTGTTATGATCAAATGTTATTATTTCGTTGAGTTATGTCAAAAAAGATTGTTAGCTGTAAGGAAGCTACGATGATTTATTTTGGCGTTTTTTTTAAAGTTCACTTGATTACCAACAGCACAGTGTATGCTTCGTCGGAATTCCTTAACTATTCACGATTCCAAATTTACAATGGTGAGTGTTAGAAATAAATTCGAAAATTTGTTATTTCTCCCGTAATAATTGTTCGATTTACGTCAAATTTTGGCTCAGCAATACTGTTTGGGGTATCAAGCGTTGTACCAAATTTCATTCCAATCCGGTGTTTCGTTTGGGCTCCACCCAGACTAAAAATGTGCAACCAACAGACCAACGGACCAACCAACCAACATTTTGCAATTTGGTGTCCGTTATAGGCTACGCTTCGCTCGCTCGCTCCGCCAACAAACAAATACTTGGACTTGATTAGATATACAAACACTTCAGCTCGAACAGTTCAACCATGAGAATACATTGTCTTTGCTGAAAAGTTCCGAGTTGCTTGGATAGCCCCAACATAGAAAAGTATAACACTCTTGATACATTAGCAGGTTTTTATGAAGGTGATGTTAAAACTGATACTTTACAGAAACAGCATGAACAGTTAGTGGGACTGCTAGACAAGGAGAGTGAACAGCGAAGACCAAAAGCAATTTAGAGCATTTATTCGTGGTTGATATAAAGAAATGGACACTTTCTATGTACAGAAACTATACAAACTTCTGTTGACTTTGCCTGCAACGTCGTGTTCAAATGAACTTTCGTTTTCGGCCCTCAAATTTGTCAATCGTCTGGGCAAAATTACGATTCAAGGTCGTTTGGAAAATTTGATGCCGCTAGCCGTATAAGGAAAGACGTAAAGATATTAATTGGAAAAAGTAGTGGATTGGTTCTGGACGATAAGGTAGATTTTTACTGTCTGTGCTTTACACTCCGCATGCCATAAGATACGATATTTTACTACGTTCTTAGCTTCCTTAATTCCTTGGAAAAAGGCCTAATAAAGCAGAATACATAAAAAGTTTTTTTTTTGCGGCGCAGGTGTAAAATTGTGTAATGACATCCTCCCAGGTGTCAGCAAAGGTCCTGTTTACTGCAATTTTTAAAAGTGTCAATTTGGGTCTTCCAGCTGTCTCAGACTTGCTGAAAATGCACGACCTTCCCCAGACTCCCTAGCTGGATAAGGTTGTGCCGTGCCCATCCCCCTTATTTTGTGCATGCACGACACCCCGGTCTGTGGTTTTGGATGCGGGGGGGGATTGAGGTGTAATGGCGCGTCGACAACTTGGTCATTAGCGCCAACCTCAGTAACAGTGCAGTGGTCCGGGTTGCCACTGCACCACACATTACAGAGATGTTATTCAAACCCCAAATCTAAATCTTGTCATACATCTGTATCTCCTGCAAAAATTGAAAAACACCGGACAGGAGGACAGACTTATCGCCCAACTGACGCGCAATGTCATGCGGAAGATGGAACCGACGACGAACACCATCAAGATGGCGACAATCAACAAGTAAGTGCCGGACCGTAATTGGCCGTCGACACCAATGACATACAGGAGGGTCAACCCCCCTCAAAACGAAACAGTGAGTAAGTCGGGTGTGACCAATGCGCAAACGGGCCAACACAACCTCCTCACGGCGACAGGCCGACTGCCACTCCTCGACAGTGCCTTTAATGGCCCGTAATTTATTACCGTCCTGTCTGTCCCACAAGGTTTGCCAAAAAGCGTGTAACCTCAAGACGCAGAGTTGGAAAGGCGTCTGAGGGAACAAGGCTGAGATCCCTACCGAGAGGGCCAGAAAGGGCCCCTTTCTCAGCAGAATCAGCTTGCTCATTCGATGCTATCCCAACATGGCCCGGGATCCAGCAGAAAAGAACGGAAAGCAAAGCCTGAACACGCTGTGTCAAGGGGTTCCGAGGATTGTAATTCGCCAAGGACTCCAGGGCACTCATGGAATCACTAAAGATAATGAAATGCGTGCCCCGAAGGTCAAGGATCCATTCCACCGCCAAACCAAGGGCCAAAAGCTCTGCAGAAAACACAGAATAGCCTGATGGAAGGCGGTGGGCAACCGTTACTCCCTTACACACAAGCACACGCCGCGCCAACGTCTGACTTCGACCCATCAGTAAACATGCGCTGATAACCGGCGTACTGAGAACTCGGCCGCCGGAACTCCTGTAAGTACCTTGCTGATAGAGTGGAACCCTTCGGGGGGGCCGCCAGAGCGAAAATGAAACTGCCACTTGGGACAAGCCAAGGGGAAACTGGCATTCTCCCAAGCCTCAAGACGCAGGGCATTTCAAAGGCTCAAGACGCAGGGCATTTCAAAGGATATTTCCAGCCACGACTGCTGGAGCCTATCGCGGAAATCACCTTTGCCCACCCTGCGTCTACCGACTCGCAAGTCTGGCCCAAAAACCATGGACCAAGCAGGACTGGATTGCACAGCACGCAAACGCACAGCATACTGAATGGCAAACTGTCGCCGATGAATGGCCAAAGGTGGCTCCGAGGCCTCAGCCCCAGCATAGAGGCTGACCACTGGAGAAGTTCGAAATGCCCCAGTCGCCACACGCAGGCCACTGTGATGCACAGTGTCCAACATCTGGAGAGTCGAGTCACTAGCCGAATCATACACCATGCACGCATAATCAAGTTTGCTGCGGACAAGGGCTCGGTAGAGGCGCAACATGGCAGCGCGATCGGCACCCCATGAAGTGCCCGACAGAACCCGCAAGATGTTAAGTGCCCGCAAAGACTTGTCTTTAAGTTGGCGCAAGTGTGGAAGCCAGGATAACCTGGAATCGAACACCAGACCCAGGAAACGTGCCTGCGGGACAACAGGAATTTGTGCCTGTCCCAAGTACAGGCAAGGATCTGGCTGCAGTGTTCGTTGGCGGCAAAAGTGGACGCATACAGTCTTGTCCGGAGAATACCGGAAACCATTTCTGATCACCCAGGTCTGGACTTTGTTAACTGCCAGCTGTAGCTACCGCCCGCAGATCTGCATGCGAGCCGCCCGAAAGCGCAGGCCAAAGTCATCGACAAACAAAGACTGGGGAACAGCAGCTTGCTGACGAATGGGGTTGATCCCAATAGCAAACAAGATGACACTAAGAACACCTCCTTGAGGCATACCATTCTCCAAGATAAACGGGCGGCAAAGTGTCGCCCCGCCACGAACGCGAAAAGAATGGCCGGAGAGGTAAGCGGAAAGGAACAGTGGCATCCGTCCCCTCAAGCCACAGTCATAGAGATTACGGAGAATCCCGTAACGCCAGGTCGTATCATAAGCCTTCTCCAAGTCAAAGAAAACTTGAACCAGATGTTGACGCAGGCGAAAAGCCTCCCTCTCATCCGATTCAAGGGCAATAAGATGATCGATAGTTGACCGAAACCGTCGAAAGCCACACTGGGACGCAGATCAGAATCCCCGTGATTCCAACACCCAGACCAACCGATCACTGACCATCCGTTCCATAAGTTTACAGACACAGCTAGTCAGAGCGATTGGGCGATAACTGGAAGGAGAAGTACGGTCTTTGCCCGGTTTCACAATCGGGATGACCACCGCTGCCCTCCACACAGCTAGCTGGAATAGAGCCCTCCGCCCACACACGGTTGAACATTTCCAGCAAGAACTGCTGGGAGGCAAGAGGCAGATGTTTCAACAGCTGATAATGAACATCATCAGGGCCTGGGGCGGAGTCATGCGACGTGGACAAAGCTGAAACAAATTCCTGCCTGGTGAACAGCAGATTGTACTGCTCCAGCCCGTCAGAGCGAAAGTCAAGAGAGCGAGCCTCATCCCTACGCTTAATCCCGAGGAAACCAGGATCATAATGATCATCACTCGAGACCCGCGCAAAAACAGACGCAAGACAATCGGCGATATCCGACACAGATGAAACCATGGCGTTCGCCACCCTCAGCTGCGATACCGGGGAAGGCACGGTGCTCCCCGAGATCTGGCGCACCTTTCTCCACACCTGCTGAGAAGGCGTGGAGCGCGTGATCGAAGAAACATAAGCCGACCACGAAGCACGCCTAGCCTCACGGAAGAGGGGGGGGGGGATTGAGGCTTAATGGCGCGTCGACAGCTTGGTCATTAGCGCCAACCTCAGTCACAGTGCAGTGGTCCGGGTTGCCACTGCACCACACATTACAGAAGACCACCCTCACGGAAGACTACCCTGGCACGGGCACGACAGCGCTTAAAGGCAACAAAATTGTCAGTAGTTGGGTTAACCGTAAATGCACGCAACGCTCGCCTGCGGGCCCGTATGGCCCGCCCGCCAGCAGGCGTCCACCACGGAACAGGAACCCGTCTCGGCTGTGTGGAAGTACGCGGGACAGAAGCATGAGCAGCAGCGAGGATTACATCAGTGAAATGAGTTGAAAGTTCATCCACATCACTAAAGTCCGGTACCGCATGCTGGAAAACAGCAGCCTCAGCAAAGGCTTACCACTAAGCTCGTTTTAGTGCCCAGCGGGCTGGCCTGGAAGGAACAGAACCCCCTGTGTTGTGGACAACACAATGGGGAGGTGATCGCTCCCATGCAGATCGCCAGTGACAGCCCAAGTGAAGTGAACAGAGATAGCTAGAGAGCAAAAGGCCAAGTCCACCGCTGACCAATGACCTGTGGCCAGATTGCAGTGGGTCATGGCACCATCATTCAAGACACAAATGGACCCCCTCTGCATCCACTCCTCAAGGATTCTCCCCTTATTATCAGTATGAGGTCCTCCCCACTGGACATGGTGGCGGTTAAAGTCGCCCAGCAAGAGGAAAGGGGCAGGAAGCTGGCGAACCAGGTCCTCCAGGTTACCAACCCCAAAGACCTCATCCGGTGGCAAATAAAGCGAACAGACAGTAATATCCAAACGGAAAGAAACTCGAACTGCTACCGCCTGAAATCTAGTGTGCAGAGGCACACGGGCATGCGGCTGAGAGTGTTGAACCAGCACAGCAACACCACCATGTGCACGTGGCACAGGGTCTGCATCTAGACGGTAGACAGAATAACCCCGAACAATCGGATTATCTGACGTCTTAAAGCAAGTTTCCTGGAGGCAGCAGCACAGAGGTCGCCAATGCGACAAAAGCAGTCGCAGCTCTTCTGCATGGGTCCGATAACTTTGGCAGTTCCACTGAACGATGGTATGCGCAGGCATTAGGACGGGCTTAACACCGAATCATCCTCCTCAACTCCTCCCCTGGGTGATCCGAAAACATCTGAATCCTCCCCCGAATCAAAAGTCGGAGTGAGGTCTAGAACGAAGTTGTCCTCGGAAGGAGGAAAAAGTTCAGGAGAAGAGGAACAGGAAATCTCTCCCTGCTAAATGGGCAAAGAAGTATCAAATTGTGGAGGGGGCGCAATGGACCCCTCAGCAAGCTGGTCGTTCAACGACCGTTTCACCTTCTCTCCTGGTGGCGATTTCGTCACGGGTGGTGTTGAGGCTTTAGCAGCAGGAGCCTTCTTCGACACTTTCCGTGGTGCACTACGGGCGGGAGGAGGCTTAACTGCAGCCTTAACCTGCCTCGGAACAGTTACAGGAACAGTAGCAGGAGCAGAAACATTCGCAGGCTGGGTGGGGGGGGGGGGATTTGAAGCTTAATGGCGCGTCGACAACTTGGTCATTAGCGCCAACCTCAGTCACAGTGCAGTGGTCCGGGTTGCCACTGCACCACACATTACAGAGATGTTATTCAAACCCCTAATCTAAATCTTGTCATAATGTCGACGGCAAGGCAGCAACCGGTTCCGAAGAACCTAAAAGACCCTGCAAAGATGGATGTTGCTGGGTCAACAAAGTAACAAGCATGCCTACCGTCCTCGTCAAAGACCTGAGCTCAGCGCGCAAATCAGCCAAACCAGTAGACTCACTAACTGGGCCAGGCAATGGCGCACTGCACACCTGCGCAAACGATCGGGCCATCGGCGCTGCCGATAGTTTAGCCTTCTTCCGGGCCTCCGAGTAGGAAAGGCCGTCCTTCACCTTCAATTCCTGCACACGACGTTCCTCTAAATAAACACGGCAGTCCCGTGAAGAGGCTGGGTGCTGACCACCACAGTTGATGCACTGCTTTGGGCCAGCACAGTTAGCGCCTTCATGGGCTGCCTGAGCACAGCTAACACAGGCAGGCTTACCTTTACACGAGCCACTGGTGTGGCCGAAGCGTTGACAGCGGAAACACCGCATTGGATCCGGTACATAATTCCTGACCTTCAACCGCAGGCAACCGGCAGTAATGTGCTGCGGTGCAACTGGCGTATCAAAGGTCAGGAAAAAGGTGTCAGTTGGCTGGGCATCAATCTCGCCTTTCCGCATCAAACGCTTTACAGCCGTAACGCCTTGTGACTTGAGTTCGTCCAGGATGAGATCATCACTGAGACCCCTGAAATCAAAGCACGTCACGACCCCCTTACTGCTATTTAAAGTACGATGTGGCTGCACACGCACCGGGCATATTCCCAGTGCACTCGCCTTCAAAAGCCTCTTTGCCTGAGCATCGTCCGCAACTTCCACAAGGTATCCCCCAGCACGGAGCCGAGAGACACTCTTCGGATCTGAACCACAGATCCCTTTCAATGCTTTGTGGACAGCGAATGGACCGAGTTGTGTAACATTTCGGCCCTCGCCTGTCACCACCAGGAACTTCGGGACTTGGTCCCGACTTTTACTGACGCCTGGTAACAGGGCATCAAGCCCAACCATCTCTGATTCCCTCCTCTGGCGCTTGCTAGTGCGGCGAGGAGGGGAAGAATTTTTTGGGGAAGAAATTTTTTTGGGGGAGGGGAAGTAGATGCCTTGGAGAGCAAAATGAAGTCGCGGCGGTGCGCCCCCCAGAAAAGAAAAACCCCGTGCGGCACTCGGGTGATGCAGGGCCGGAAGCCGCATATCCAGGGCCCTGCACCAGGAAGCTAACACCGCCGTCTATCTCCGAGAGGTGGCAGCCTAAGCATGCTGAGAGGCGAGGCCACCAAGGAAGCCGTACAAACCACCTCCGTCGATAACCCAAACAGTTCGAGTCCGTGATGCAGATGGATACAGCACAAGCCGCCTCCCCACATCGACAGGACCCGAAAGGTCATAGCCAATTGACCTTAGGCCGGCTCGCCCAGGTCACCCGTCCTCCGGAATAAGGAGCCAAAGCCCGAAAGCCAGGATCTCCGCCTCCACGGATTACTAGGTTGCAGCACACGGCCAACATGCTGAGGGATGAGGATGAAAAGCCCAGTGGCCAGAACGGGCAAATCGGAATCAAACCCAAAAGGGGATTCAAACCACCAAACATCCTCTAAGCAGCCACCCCGGGCCTGGTTTGTCCGGATGTCCCTTCACCTCTTTCCGACTAGTGCTTGCGACGGGTGTTAATGAAGGGATAGGCGCAGTGGAATGAAATAATATTGGAGCTGCAAACGGTGGACTGTGAAACTCGGAATGACGACTCATTTCGTAAACACTGTAAACTTCACTGTAGTTTACTAACTATAATGACGTGACATATTTACATATGGAAGGGACAATATTTTAACACAAAACATGATCTAAACGGTTGGAGGAATTTCGATGAAGTGTGGAAGCTAAAGCAACTTCTTTAACAACCTTTCCAATTTGTTTACAAACATAACAACCGTTAACAATAATGATCACAACGATAAACACTTAAGAACTATTGTCTTCAACAGATGACCCATCATGGTCATGACGATCATTGTTGGTTCATGGTGACCCTGCAGGCATACGTCATCGTAGTGCAGAGTCAATAGTTGATGTATGGGTCCAAGGTCAAGGACCCCAGGAATCAACATGCCCCCGTGTGACGAGGACACCCTGTAAAATAAATCTCATCTGGAGTCGGATGCTGCAAGAGAAAGACCAAGACAGAGATTAGTATGAATCTGAGAGGTAACTGCTTTGGTGCAAATGTCGGCCCAATTTCGTTCAGTGGGAACAAACTCCAAAACGATGTCACCATCATCAATTTTCTGTCTGACAAAATGATAAACAATTTCGATATGTTTTGTTCTGGATCTTTCAATCTGTGAGTTAGCGTGTTGAATTGCACTCAAATAATCGGTATGCACAACGGTTGGTGGTGTACTATGTCCATAAACACCTATTTCTTTGAGAAAGGCACGCATCCAGAAAGCTTCCCTGGACGCTAGGCACAAGGCACGGTACTCCGACTCCATTGTCGAAAGTGAGACACTTTTCTGTTTGGTTGCTCTCCATAGGGGGGGGGGGGAATTGAGGCTTAATGGCGCGTCGACAACTTGGTCATTAGCGCCAACCTCAGTCACAGTGCAGTGGTCCGGGTTGCCACTGCACCACACATTACAGAGATGTTATTCAAACCCCTAATCTAAATCTTGTCATACATCTGTACCTCCTGCAAAAATTGAAAAACACCGGACAGGAGGACAGACTTATCGCCCAACTGACGCGCAATGTCATGCGGAAGATGGAAACGACGACGAACACCATCAAGATGGCGACAATCAACAAGTAAGTGGCGGACCGTAAGTGGCCGCCGACACCAATAACATTCAGGAGGGGCAACCCCCCCGCAAAAGGAAACAGTGAGTAAGTCGAGTGTGACCAATGCGCAAACGGGCCAACACCACCTCCTCACGGCGACTGCGGCGACACGCCGAGTGCCATTCCTCAACAGTGCCTTTAATAGCTCGTAATTTATTGCCGTCCTGTCCATCCCACGAGGCTTGCCAAAAAGCGTGTAACCTCAGACGCAGAGTTGGAAAAGCGTCCGAGGGAACAAGGCTGAGATCCCTTCCGAGAGGGCCAGAAAGGGCCCCTTTTGCTGCAGAATCCGCTTGCTCATTTCCACCTATCCCAACATGGCCCGGGATCCAGCAGAAAAGCACGGTTTTCCGCTGGCCAGGCAAGCGGGAAAGCAAAGCTTGGACACGTTGTGTCAAGGGGTTCCGAGGATTGTAATTCGCCAAGGACTCCAGGGCACTCATGGAATCGCTAAAGATAATGAAATGCGTGCCCTGAAGGCCAAGGATCCATTCCACCGCCAAACCGAGAGCCAAAAGCTCTGCAGAAAACACAGAATAGCCTGATGGAAGGCGATGGGCAACCGTCACTCCCTTACAAACACAAGCACAAGCCACGCCAGCGTCCGACTTCGACCCATCAGTAAACAGCCGCTGATAACCGGCGTACTGAGAACATAGCCGCCGGAACTCCTGTAAGTACCTTGCTGGTAGAGTGGAACCCTTCGGGAGGGACGCCAGAGCGAAAATGAAAATGCCACTTGGGACAAGCCAAGGGGCCACTGGCATCCCCCCAAGCCTCAAGACGGTGGGCATTTCAAAGGCTATCTCATGACAGGACTGCTGGAGCCTATCGCGGAAATCACCCTTACCCACCCTGCGTCTACCGACTCGCAAGTCTGGCCCAAAAACCATGGACCAAGCAGGACTGGATTCCACAGCACGTAAACGCACAGCATACTGAATGGCCAACCCCCGCCGACGAATGGCCAAAGGTGGCTCCGAGGCCTCAGCATAGAGGCTGACCACTGGAGAAGTTCGAAATGCCCCGGTCGCCACACGCAGGCCACTGTGATGCACAGTGTCCAACACCTGGAGAGTCGAGTCACTAGCCGAACCATACACCATGCACGCATAATCAAGTTTGCTGCGGACAAGGGCTCTGTAGAGGCGCAACATGGCAGTGCGATCGGCACCCCATGAAGTGCCCGACAGAACCCGCAAGATGTTAAGTGCCCGCAAAGACTTGTCTTTAAGTTGGCGCAAGTGTGGAAGCCAAGATAACCTGGAATCGAACACCAGACCCAGGAAACGTGCCTGTGGGACAACAGGAATCTGCGCCTGCCCCAAGTACAGGCAAGGATCTGGGTGCAGTGTTCGTTGGCGGCAAAAGTGAATGCACACAGTCTTGTCCGGAGAAAACCGGAAACCATTACTGACCGCCCAGGTCTGGACTTTAATCGCCAGCTGTAGCTGCCGCTCGCAGGTCTGCATGCGAGCTGCCCGAAAGCGCAGGCCGAAGTCATCGACAAACAATGACTGGGGAACAGCAGCTTGCTGAGCAATGGGGTTGATCCCAATAGCAAACAAGATGACACTAAGAACACCTCCTTGAGGCACACCATTCTCCAAGACAAACGGGCGGGAAAGAGTCGCCCCGACACGAACACGAAAAGAACGGCCTGAGAGGTAGGCGGAAAGCAACAGTGGCATCTGTCCCCTCAAGCCACAGTTATAGAGATTACGGAGAATCCCATAACTCCAGGTCGTATCATAAGCCTTCTCCAAGTCAAAGAAAACCTGAACCAGATGTTGACGCAGGCGAAAAGCCTCCCTCACATCCGATTCAAGGGCAACCAGATGATCGATGGTTGACCGAAAACGTCGAAAGCCACACTGGGACGCAGATAAGAATCCGCGTGATTCCAGCACCCAGACCAACCTCTCACTGACCATCCGTTCCATAAGTTTACAGACACAGCTAGTCAGAGCGATTGGGCGATAACTGGAAGGAGCAGTAGGGTCTTTGCCCGGTTTCACAATCGGGATGACCACTGCTGTCCTCCACGCTGCCGGAACAGAGCCTTCTGCCCACACACGGTTGAACATCTCCAGCAAGA
>JAHWFP010132628.1:17316-68732 GCA_023313725.1 Lithobius niger | reverse complement strand
CCCCCCCAAAGAACCTGAAAGAAATCTTAACCTTCTCCCTACTCAAGGTCCAAAAATAATCTGAAACATGACCACACATACGAAAAAAGTACGCTTATCTTACGTTTGTTAACCTATAGTAGTCCGACGGACGGAACCTCACGAAATGGTGGTTAAAACAACTAAGTTCCAATGCCCATTGCGAGCTCAGTGAGGGGTGTCTTCAGTAACCCCGAGCAAAGTGAACAAGAACCGCCCAGTTGTCAGCATTCCCATCTGAAAACCTACTAAATGCAATTTTGAATCCCATCACTGACCAAGGTACACACGGAACCTGAAACTGAAAATACCCTGAATACACTAAAGCTGACCAATTTTGTTGTTTGGGCATGTATGATAATGCATTCGTATTGTTTTGACATACACCTAATTTAAACAAATAAGAGCTGGCTTGTGGAGGTAGTATCTTCTAACTGACATTTTGGCTTTATCCCTTTATTCCAGTTGACTGTGTGTCTTTGTCAATGATGCGCACGCGCATTGCAAGCTACAAGCACCTGTGGTTTAACCGGCCCTAAACGTTCAGCAGGTCTCTTCAATACTCCACTTACCAGGGAGAATATGGGTAAAACAGAACAGCATAAATTAACAACTGTTCCTGAAAAACTACTTAGTCCACACAAGCCCAGTAAGCTTAAGAGCCTACAGATCTTTAGTCCTTTAGCTGTCAGTGCCAAAGAAGTAACCTACACGTATCTTAATTTGAAAGCCACTGGCTGTACTTAACTGAACACACCAAATGAAACATTGCTGAACAGACGAGATGGCATTTAGAATATGTATTAAAAAAAAAAACCATTTTTTTGTTCAAAATACAATTGCTTTCAAAATTCCTTTGCTCTGTTTTGGTTCGCTTGAGAAACGAGTGTTTGCTGCCATGTTACCAAAGACACACAAATATTTGAGTGGAGATCCACATTTAAAATGAGGTCTCATAAAAAGTTGAACTTGTAGAATTGAACTAGTTGAACTTCTCCAAATTCGGTAAGAATTTCAGCAGTCATTTTTAGGCCTTACATCAAAATTTTAAGTAAAAAAAATGAACTTGTAACATGTAAAATTATTCTTTTAGTGCCTTAATAATATAATACAGATAGGGTACAAGGCCAAGACACAATTTGCACACTGTTACCAATCTTCTTTGTATACGAATTCGGTTCAGCCGATAAAAATATGTTTCAAAACTTAAAATTAAAAACTACTTTTAAAATACTTGATGAATAAATCAGCATAAAAATGTTTAATGTACAGCACAATATCAAAGTTGATTCTATCATCCTTGGAAAGCTCCCATATTCTTTCTGGTTTTGAAGTTATACCGTACTACAAAATGACTCGTGGGACTGCAGAGATCATAAAAATTGCAAAACAGTTTTGTATCATTTCATACACATAATTTCTTGAAACGTACTGCAATATGACCTGGGAGACGGGATATATAATAAAAAATGCACCATAGTTTTCTAACATTTAATGCTTAGAATTACTTGCAACTTCTTGTACTCGAAAAAATACACACTTATGTTTTTTCAAGCAAATGCTTGAGTACGGCTGTATAACTTCTCTAGGATGCATTTGAGTTCAAGCCGTACTGCGAAGAAGCACCAGTTTTTTCATGCCATAATGAACTCGGGAGCCAAATCACCATGTTTATGTTACATGCAAAAAAAAACAGACAACAATGTCTGATGAAAATTACGACAGTTTCATAACAAAATAGACAACCAAAACAGCAAAGGCTTGCTCATGACTGTTCATGATATGATCATTAAAAAAAATACAGTATATGCGCTATCAAATCAAAGCTCTATGTCAAGCTAAACCTGAGGCTTGCTGCGCATAACTGAAAACTGTAGGTAGGGGTCTACAGCAATACAATTATGTACATCATGATTTACTAGATAACTGGAATGCACTACGCCCTTTACACTGTTCATCTGTTCAATTATTTTTCTCAGCAAGAAAATAAAATCTAAAATAATAAAAAACAATGCGTAAAAGTTATCAAAAAACAATTATGATATGTAAAAATATTATAATAAATAAAAATAACGTATGGCAGGCAACTTAAGCTGGTCCCTTAACAAGTTCCATACTTGTATGTTTTCCTTTTCAATGATGAGAACTTTGTGATGTTTCCGCAATCTCAGTAATCTCGTCCTCATCTTCCCACTGCAAGCCTTTTTCTCTGATGAGTGTGAGCAACAGACTCTGAAGACGACGGTTTTCTACCTGAAGTTGTTGAACCGATTGCTCCATGTGATTCATGCGGGACATAATGGCTTCGTGGTGGTCTTCATTTTTTCCATTTTCAGGCTGTAATGGAGACAAACTGTATGAGTCATCAATAAAGGTGTGTATGATGCAGTACTGTGAAAGTGTATGATAAGCTAAGAATAAATTGACAGGTAAGCAAACCGTACAGGTTCCTTTGGTTTTCTGCTGTCGATGAGTTAAGATTCATTTGTTTGATCTCTTACATGTTTACTCCAGGTTAACATCATCTTCACCCGTATTATCACTTCGTTCTCTTCTTGAATATTTAGTGAGTGACAACAACAATACCACAATAACAAAAATAATTCGTACACTTACAACACCTCGCAACAGTAAAAACAACACAAGCACACAAAACTAATCATTGCCGAGTCACAACTTAAATCAAGTAAACCAAAAACACAACAACTGTGAAATGTTGGTCTTTACATATCAAGTTGGAACACACAATTGTAGAACAATAAATAACTTACCACCTACGAGTTGATAGTTTGAGCACGTTACCAGATAGGCAGGCGTAAGAAATTAGTGATTATTAAAAACTAAGTCTGTACCGATCAGCATTTTTGCTTTCAATCTGATCATATCCAATCAGGCGAGAAACGTCAATCTTGCCTTGCCGATCACTTGTCGATCGATCATGGCGTGGCGCGCAAAACCAGCAGAACAAATGGAAACATTACAGTGTTTGTGGAATTCAATCAGGAAGAAACTTGTGCACATGCACATGAGGGCTTTGCTCACTTAAGTAACACTTATCATTTGCGCGATCCAGTTAGAAAAATAAGGCATCCAGCAATGACTTACGTGATCGAAATTTTCTCTCCACGTCGTGCTCAAAAAAAATCTTTACTGCTAATAAATTACAAATACACTAGTAGGCAATCAAAATGACTGAACAGGAGCTGCTAATTCTTAACGTCAATTATTACAAATACGATGTAGAAAATGAAGTAGAAAAGTATCTGTATGATATGTTTGAGGGTGTTCCCCGCAATATATTGGATTGGTTACTGGTAAAATATGATCGTTGTGCCGATCGATCCTATCACGCTCTGATCGGCAATGATTGGATCGCCAGGATTGGATCAGTCCAGCCTTATTAAAAAAAAGTGGTCCTACTCTAACTATTCATATACATGTATTACACTCCTAGTTAAAGATAAAAACCAGAATGATTAGGGCCTTTAAAAGGATTTATATCAACCAAGCAAAGCGTTCGCAAAGGTCATCAGACTAATACTCCACATGTTAAATGAAAAACTTGAAAAAGGAAAAATGAAAATTTTTTCTCTTCTTCACACATTATGGGCATCAAGACTAAAGGCGACAAGGGAAAAAAAATGGCCTGATATTACACCGTCGGTACCCAATAGTGATGTGAGAAACAAAATGACGGCACTTTCTGCATATGGAGGTACAGAGCCACGAGCATCGGGGGGGGGGGGGGGACGGGACTACATGCAAGTAGCTATAACATAGGACAAATAACTATTTTATTTTATTTGGGCATCGGAAAGCATAAAATTATCGATTTTAGCACAAATTACTGAAGGTTAGTATTTTGCGGATAGTAAGAAACTTGAATATTGCTACAGAGAATAGCAAAAGTCATAATTTTCATTAAACTTCTATTAGTCGGCTGCATGGAACTTGGTCTGTTGATATCGGTACTACGAAGGTGCGAACTATTCTCTACTTACTGGCCTGGCCTTTTTATTCACCAGTTCAGGTTTTTGATATGATTGATATTTCCCAATCATAGCCTTCTACCAAATTAAAAAAAAAAAAAAACAGTTTCGCAATAATAACAACAGTAATTACCTTTGGTGGAACCCTGGAGCCGTACGAAATAGACACTTCTAGCTGTTCCAATCCTGATATCAGGTGCTTTATGTAATTGTGGGATCTCTTGTTGGGTTTGACAGACTGTTGGTATACCATAAATTTGCGACGGAGAAATTCCGGCATCACGCTCTCCACATTGAGGACCAATTCAACCTGAAAAAGTTACTTCTATTCAGGGAATGTGTTTACTTAATTCTGAAAAAGTCGGCAATATGGACTTAGTTTAGCAAAAATGCAAAGACTTTTTTCGCTATTATTCAATAATTTAGTTTATTAGATATTGTATATAAGAGCACCGTCAGGCGGTGGCTACTGTGGTTAGCGGTGGTTGTGAAAGCGTTTGTAACATCTATTGTCTTCCATAATCAATTTTCCACCGAAAATTCAAGGAACTGTGTTTCCGATTTGTGGTGTTGTGTTTGTGTTTTTTTTCTTACTATGTAGTTTATTAGATCGTCACTCTCCAATCTCCAACATAATTAAGTTAGAATTAATTTGTAACCAGTGCACCACACAATTCTTCGTTAAATGCAGGAATGGAAGCAATTGCATGCGTCTGTGCATTTCTCCCACCACTTTTTGGAAGTTGGTCTGAAGTTACCATAATTTTCTTTCTAGGAGAATGATTCTGGAAGTTTGCCTAAATCAATCTTTCCCGGAAAGAAAAAGGTTCCAACTTCATACCAGCTTCAGGAAAACTGTGCAAATGCACAGACATTCCTGATCTTAAATCGCGTTGGGTAAGAAATTGCTTTTGTTAAATGTTTGACATTTTTAGTTAATTTCCAGCATAAAACCACAATTTAAGGGATGGGCTTTGATTTGACTTTTTGCGATTTAGACCCTAAAGTATTTTATGGAAGGGGGGAGGGGGAGGTGAGCTTTAACTTGATTATTTCTTGATTTTGACCTTAAGGTATTTTTAAGGGGGTTGTGATTTAACTTGATCACATTTCATACACCATAAAGTTTTGCGGGGGGGGGGGGGGGGAACCTTTAACTTGATTATTTCGTGATTTAGAACCTAAAGTATTTTAAGGGGCGTTGCGTTTTGACTTGACTATATACTTGGCAAGCCATTCAGGTGAGCTGGGAAGGACATCTTTTTGACTCCTTTACGGCTACGTGTGGAGTGCGACAAGGAAGTCCTTATCAACTTTCCTCTTCTGTCTGGTCCTTGATGGAGTTATTGCCAGTATTTCTAAATTGACCACTGGTTGCATGGTAAATGGTGTTGCCGTGAACATTGTTGCCATCGCTGATCGTCCTGCTGGCCCCAAGCAGACGGGCACTTCAGTTTCTGCTGGATAGGCTGGTGTACTTGACTCACAACAAGGGACCGACCTTCAATGCCAACAAATCGGTTGGAATGGTGTTTGGCGTGGGCGATGATTTCACGGCTTCCCGGCTAATGATTAACCACACACACTTTCGCTATGTTGGAGTGGAGCTTCCAGCCGAGCTTCAGACGAATGCCACTTAAGAAAGGGCCGTAGAGAATTCAGTAGGGCGGCCAACACCGTTCTTCACACTTTCAGTTTTGCTTCAGAAGAATGCAAACTGCAGCTACTGAAGAGCCGTGCAACTGGCCTGTATGGCATGGCTACTTGTGTCAACTTCAGGAAAGCAACTGCAAAGGAGCTTGCCATTGTTTACCACGGAGCTATCAAGAGTGTTCAGCACTTACCTCGGCAAAGTCACAATCATCAAGCTTGCAAGGATGGCAAGATGTTCATGCTTGACCTCACGGTATTTTTGAAGCAGGCAAACCTTTGGGGACCTATTCTTGCTTCTGGGAACAGGCTGGTGAAGGCGTGTAGGGGTGGTCCCGAAGGCTGGTGTAGCGGACTTGGAAGCACGGTTGCTAAAGGTCTGCTTGAACTTGGTGGTTGGTGTGAGTTGAGGTTGCCAACAGACCTGAGGTCTTCGCGGCAGCGTGCCTACGATCATGTTCAGGGAATCGCTGTCCTGCAAGATCCTGAGAGCAATGTGCTGCCCTAATTTCCTGGCCCTGGGGCTATGGTTTCCTCACATGTTCCTCCTTATCCCTTGTATTTTGTTTCTGTTGTCAGTTATGTTTTTCTGTTTTTTTTTTCTTAAGTTTGTACTTCGTGTACGGTAAATACATAAATAAATAAATAAATATTGACAAACGGAGTTTATTTTCTTTGCTTGTTTTCTTTATTTTTTTTTTATAAATATTATAAATATAATAATAATATAAATATTCCATACGCTCCTGATATTATGTGGTGTTTCTTTAATAAATAAATAAAATAGTTTGTTGCAAACGCAACCGGTATGGCAAGGACCTGGTGGTCGCTAACTGCCATCCGACGTTAAAATTAAAAATAAAAATAAAAATTTAAATTAGAAAGTTTAAAAGTTAAAAAAGTTTAAAACGAAGACAATGGATCGGCTGTAGAGGAAGGGTTGATGGAAGGACGTTGGGGTCACGAATGCCTTACCACCAAGGTTAGACCTACCAGGGACACAATGGTCCCCGATGGCATCGCCAAACGTGAGGGACAAGTGAGGGGCAATGCCGGTTTCATTGTCAGTAATTCTTCAACAGCAATAAAATAATGCACCGTAAAGCATGGCCAAAGCCATTTGTCAAATCTAATGTAAAAATAAAAAATGGAGTAAAAAAAAAAAAAAAAGAAGTGCAATAAAAGCAGCAGGGTTGTCGGCTACTTATACTATTCCCTTTGTATTAAAATTTTTTCATTAGCATGGAAAGCAAATGTAGTGGATTTTAATTGTCTCATTTTTTCTCAGTGGGTCGTGTATATTCTGGTCTTTTCAGAAAATACTTAAGGTCTACCTCATTTAAGAGGTGCCGGAAAGTGTTAACATTTTTTGCGGTTACCACTTTTGAAGGGAGCGAGTTCCATGGGTTTACTACCCTCACCGCAAATGATGACCTACGCATCTCTAATCGTGCTGCCGGTTTGTTTAATTTAAAGATTTGCCCACGTGTATGTCTCGTCGTGGACACTTCGAAGAGAGGGATATCAGTGTTAAGGAAACCTCTTAAAATCTTGAAAGTTAGGGTTAGATCTGCCTTCAAGCGTCGTAATTCCAAGGAATCTAAGTTCAATAGCTGGAGGCGGCTTTCATAAGTTAAATTTTTCATTCCGGTTAAAGACTTCGTAAACCGACGCTGAACCGACTCCACGTGGTCTATGTCCCGTAAAAGGTTTGGGGACCACACCTGGCTAGCGTACTCCAGTAGGGAACACACATAGACCTTGTATGGCCAGAGTAGGATTTTGGCATCTCCAGATGAAAACACACGTTTCATAATGTGTAGCCGGTTCAAAGAATTTTTTACTACGTAATTGCAATGTACGGTTTGTTTAAGAGAGGACGTAAACCAAACTCCCAAACATTTCATCATGGTTACATCTGGTAGTGCAGTATTTTCGATGTTATACGTCTGGCACCTGTTGGTGTACCCGATGTGTAAAGTTGTACATTTTGTATTTGCAAGGGGCAGTTGCCATTTGGTAGACCATTCATGTAAGTTTGTTATTTCTGTTTGGAGATTGTCTGAATGTGTCTCATTTAATATTGGTGCATGGCAAATCAGGTCGTCAGCAAATTTGCTTTGTTCGCAGTTGTCTTGGTTACATGATAAATCATTTAAATAAATCAGAAAAAGTATAGGTCCAAGTACCGTTCCCTGTGGGACTCCGCTGATGATATCTAACGTTGATGACGTCGAATTTTCTACCACCACGAATTGTGTTCGGCCTGACAAAAAGGCTCTTAGCCATCCCAAAAGTAGTCCCTTAAAACCACAGCGGTCGAGTTTAAATAGGAGCTTTCGGTGCACTACCGATTCAAATGCTTTCTTAAAATCGAACGATATAACATCTGTGTGAGCAGATGTGTGTCAGCACATTTGTGTCAGCACATCTGGCGTCAGTCACTATGCTGCGCACTCATATTTTTTCGTGCTGCGTCGGACTTTATCCTAAACTAGAGGAAGCCCGTGCTATGCACGGGGCCGGTCATGAATTAAGTTTACGGACACATTTCACGGGACATTTTTCCGGCACTCTTCCCGACGACTTGTCAGATTGATCGACCACTCATGCCTGCCTCCTCTTTGCATGCAGGTACAGTGGGAGAGTGCATTTTCAATGCGGGCACGAGGAGGGAAGAAGTGGTTTTCCTTTTAGTCTTCCTTTTAGCCGGCTTCCAAGATTATTATATAGATTTGGTTAAATACAAGATAATGGAAACCCATCCTTGAATTCAACTGCCAAATCCACTATCTTTTGGTGTTGCGTATTTTTGTTGTGAGTATTTTCCCCAAAAACCAAAGTAAAACGGCAGTGATGTCGATCTATAAGAAAATCCACTATCGCTAAATTGTACTGAAATACATTACTGGCACCACATAATTGAACTTCCATAACACCAACACGGACCGTAAAGTTGGGCCTAGTATTACTGCGGAAATTACATGTCCTAGGGTAACAGTCAATCTCTACCCAAACTGATTGCCAATCCGATACCACTGACCAAAGCTAAGATTGGGTTCAGCCAATCGTGTTCAATTTGGATCTTCCCAGGCTAACGAAGTTATTACAGAGTAAGAGAACGTTAAAAAATTGTAGTGATTACTGTTACGGCTCACGGCTATTAATAGAATATTTATGGTAAGCTGGGCAGGAACCACGACAATGTCCCTGCAACATCTGCCTGTCAAGACAGTGCGACAATACGAACATACAAAAGATTTCAAAACGATTCTTACTTTGAAAGTTCATTACGACAAAAATTTTAGCAACTTCAAAATTAAAATGCAACCAGTATCTAAAGAATTTTCGACTTACTGCAGTGGACATCTGTCTTCATCAGACACGCACAAAAGTAAGGGTCCTTGTTCACATCTTAGCAGACTACATTTTTACAGCCAACAGACCGCACATTTGATAGGAGCGTACCTTCACATTGCTAGTTTCCAATTTGATTTGTCATTTGAGAATTCTTGAATCACTAGCTATTCAGTAACATCTCCGGAACAATGCTGTCTTGATGAACACTCAGGGACCCTCCAACCCGAATATCAAATTCACGACAAATACTAATACTGAGGGCATGGTGATACGCCCAATGCAAATGTGCGATATGTTGGCCGGAAAAATGTCTTCTGCTAAGATGTAAACAAGGGCCCTTACTTTTTGTGCGTGCCCAATGAAGACAGACATCCCCTGCAATCTGTCGAAAATTCGCTAGATATTGATTATATCCTAATTTTCAAATTGTGCGTAGCTGTTGTTGACATTTTTGTCATTATGAACGTAGGAAGTCAAATCCACAGAACTAGTTTCATCCTAGAGTTGATAAACCCTGAATTTATTCATAATTATTGCTGCTCTTGTCATCATTAGCGGTTTAGTGTTAGTTCTATTTATTATGTTTTTCGTTTATTACCATAGTTACTTTTGTTTGTTTAATGTGGTAAACAGCAAAATGAGTATGCCCATCTACAACAGGTTTCATGGCTTTAGATGATGTAAGGCTAAAGATATTAATTTTAAAAAATAGGCCGAATTTAAAGATAGTAAAATTCATTCACACCTGCATTGCCAGTCTCTTCAGTTCTGCCTGTTCTTGTACACCTTTAATGTCGTCTACAGCAAGACCAACCTATCAAAGCAAAAGTTAATAATACTGCAGACTGCAACCACGTCATGATTTGTACTACAGTAAAACCTCTTTAATACGAACTTTAAGGGGACTGCTAAAAATGTTCTTATTAACCGTAGTTCTTAAAAAACGGACGAGCGAAATTGCACTGCAACTTAAAAAAAATGTAGCCTACCGGTATACGGTATTTTCTTTTCATTCGTCCTTGACCTTCGCGTTTGCGCAAACGGACAAAACTCTTATCACTTCCCAAGATGGAGTCAACTAGCGATTGATGTTTTGCGTGAAACGAAACGAAATTCAAGGGGGAGGAAAAAGAAACCGTTACGAACAGTAAATTCGTAAAGATACGCTACAATTGTAAATATTTGTTCGTCTTATCCGTACTTTCGTATTAACAGAGTTAGTTATAGCCGCATATATTTAGTGCTAACTGAGTAGCTGTCCAACCAAAATTTTGAAAAAAAGTTCTTATTAAGCGTGAATTCTTGTTATCCGAGTTCTGATTAACGAGGTTATACTGTAGCCTTCAAATTAGACACCACGTACATACCAAGAGGTTCATTGTGATTATGGGCATGAGAATAACGAATAATATGAACAGTATATAGGAGGGAGCTGGAAAAATAATTTCGTTGTCTGCAAACATGTCGTCAAAATTAAATTCACCAAGCATCATTACAGAGGTTCGTAACAGGGTTTTGCTTGGAGTCAACATGGTCTCCTAGAAAAGAAAAATGGATTGTATTTAGAGTTAAACATGGCAGATAACGTGTTATTCTTAAAACATGCACAAATCTCTTGCTAGTGTTAGTGTTGGGTGATACCAATATTACTTGGATGAGATGACAGCAGAGATCAAAATCGAAATACCTGTAATAGAGCTTCCGTCACTTATCTTACTGTACCTTGTATTTTACTTCTTGTCAAGTGACCATGCGTCATGTCATTGACGAGGTAGATGATACCACTATATAACAGATATCAGATGTACGGTAATAGGATGGGAATCCAAGATGTTGTTTTGCAGCCTCAGTGGGGCTAAAGGCCCAAATCACCTTTACATACCACGATACCAAACAATATTTTGGAGGTTTGTCGTGCTCCTAGCCAAAGCCATGGCCCCAGAAGGTTTTCGGGACAATTTTGCTAGGTAATTCCAATCGGGAATTCCCAGGATCTTTCACAGGACACCATTAATGTTGAGTAAAACAATGCTAGTTTTCATTGTAACGTATACTTCATAAAAAAAAAGATTCGTCGTCATGTTTCAGTACGGAGCCGGGGGAGCAAGGGAAAACAAGGAGTGACCCCCGCAACCCCATACCTAATGCGGTGGGGGGGGGGGGTGTGGAGGGGATGTAGGGAGTGTTTCCCCACACAAACCCATTCCGAACCAAGAGGACTCAATCTTTTGGAGTGGTAGTTTTTCATCCACAGACTGTCACGTTTAACTGGGCAACAATGAAAATGTGCTAACTTTGCTGGACGATCGGACAAATAACTGAACAAATTTACGCTGCAAGTAAACAGCTAGAATTGCAGGTTAAGTTTTGAAACTAGAAATTTAAACCCGATTGCATGTAAAAACAATATCACCAAAATGTAGTGTAATGTCCCTGCCGTTACTATCTTCGTCAATATCGGTATTGCGGTATTCTATCGCCCACACTAAATCTACTATATTAATACTGTAAGGACTTACGGACTAGCAGCAGCAACAATGCAACAATGTCTCGTTTAACCCTTTAAGGACTGCACTTGCGCTAAGGGCTCATAACGGACTTATAGAAAAAACATCATAGCGTCTCACCCGCTTGAAGTATGGGAATGAAACCTGTGTCATTTTTTTCCTTAATGATCTGGCCTTCATATCCCATTTTTTGTTTTACTGTTATTGCCTTGAAGTTTTTGATCTGACCTGTAGAAGATCTGTAAACCATGATAATACAGCGGGTGCATTTGGGCGCACCCGTCCTTAAAGGGTTAAACGAAGCGAAAACATGTAAAACAATTGTGGTGCAGGAGACTTATCATTGCTACTTTTGGAATTTCGTTTATGGATTTGTGTAAACCCCCTCCCCCAAAAAAAAAACGAATAGGGATAGTCCGATATCGGTATCGGTATAATCTGTATTTATCGGCATTTTTGCTATATCGGTATCGGACCACTGTAAGGCTTCCGATACAGATATTCGTTATGCCAAGAAAAGCAACCGGTTCCACGTAAAACTTGACAGCAAGCGGGGCAAAAGCAGCACCCAAGTGAAAAAAGCAAAGCCACTTGCTCAGTTTGTAATGAAAATGTAGCACATGATGGTTCCAACGCTCTAAATTTTGCAACGACCAACTTAAAATCTGACTAGAAGATGAATGTACTGAAGCCATAAGTAGGTATAAGAGTAAAAATGCTGTTATTGCGGCAAAGAACTTTTTGGATAATCTCAGCAGTTGGAACCCACACAAAACCAGGCACAGAAGTTGCAACTGTATGAAAATTAAATTTTTAGTCGTTTATTTTTAATATTACTATCGGTATCGTATCGGATCAGATCGGTTTACCCATCAGTATCGGATCGGATCGGTAAAAAGTCATATCGGCCGATCCCTAAAAACTAATCCTTGATTCGGATAAAAGCAGACAAATTTAAACCAAATGGGGCCTCGAAATTGGCAGCCTGAAATGATTGAAAAACATATTTACTTCGTAGATGCTGACATCCGGAGCGGAGTTGAATTGTTTTAAGGTGAGTGGAAACAATCACTGCACGCGCAAGCGTTTATACCTCGGCGAATGAACGAGACTTACTTGCAACAATTTTGTGGTGTGTGGCAATGAGGTAAATTGTTTTAAAGTTGGTGGGAACAAATTGCCGGTTGGCGAGTAGGTAAGCTCTAAATACTACGAGCTAGTCAGCACGTGTTATTCCCTGATCGTTCAAGTGTTTCGACTGCGGAGGGAAATGTTGTACTTTCTGTTCCATTTTCTGATTTCCGTTTTCTTATTCCACAGTTAATAGAATTTTGACTTAAATCTAGCAAACACCTGTGAAACTATACCAGAACACACACAACAGAATCAACACGGAAGGCGCCGATACTTCGCAGACAGTGGGAGACTACTGTGGACAAATCTTGGCCAAATTTCTGTCATGCTGTAAATTTTGTTGTATTTTTCACATTCCTATACACCATTTTAATTGTCACAACGAGACCTTACCATGGTGGAACAGTCAAATCAATGAGTTAAAAGTACTAATGGGAAACTTGTGGGTAACCATGGTAAAAACAGATGGGTTGAAAATTCCATAACTGTAATAACTCTGAAAGTTCATCCCAAATTTTGTTAAAGTTCAGGAAGAAATACACATAATTTCAGAATTAAAGAATACCATTTACCAATTACCAATTCTTGCACATTTTCGACAGTTCGTCAGCTTCATCAGGCACTACTACGTGTCGGAAAGCTTCTTTTTGATTTCAAACGGTAATACACATGGTGACGATGTAGAAAGAAACTTTCCGACAAGTAGTAGTGCCTGATCAAACAGAAGAACTGTCTATCGAAAATTTCCAAGAATACTGGTAAATTGTATTCGTTAATTCTGAAAGTGTTGTGTACTTCTTCCTAAAATTTGAGGAGAATGGTTGAAGAGAAATTTTTCCGACAATTGGTGTCGCAGACAATGGCAAAAACGGAAAGTTCTGCTGCTGGGACCAGAATCTTATCACCACCTGATAATCGTAGCCTAACGCGTAACATTATCAGAGATTAGAAGACAATTCTGCATAGGTAAAGTATTACAAACTCCTCCTACAAGACTTAACAACTACATGTGCAGAAAATCTAACATGATTTGATGTATGCCGGTGCTCCATCTCCGTCTTCAATGTCTTCTTTAACATATCCTATAGCTTTCCAACTAAGCTGACTCCAGCAGTTAACAAAGCTAGATCAATAGCAGTGACTTCAATTTCACTATTAGATTACTACTCCTTACTGTCCAAGGCTCATTACCGGAGTAAATTTGTTTAGAAATAGGGAATAGAAGAACAACAAACAACAAACAAACAAAAAAAACAACTCTTGTGATCACTTTGATGAAACTACATGCATCACATTACGAAAAACATGACATAATGCAGGTAAGCAGCACACACCCAAATGCTATAGCTTCTCGATATTTGGTGCCGTTGTGGTTTCTGATTCTGGTACTTCTGGTTCACCGCCCTAATAAGCTGTACACGCTATTTCATCTTTACTCTTCATCCATCACCATATTTTGAAATACGTGTTCGCTTGATCAGGGATGGAAACACTCCAAAGTGAGGAGGGCTATATTTCTACCATCTGGGTAAGTGTGCTAGTTATCTACATTATTATGCGACCACTTCCTTACCTGATTATAAAATATGGTGCTAAAACTAAGGCCGAAGCCTATGATAAGAAGGAAAAACACAGCGAACACTTTGACGAAAGTGGTAAACACATCCGTCAACATGACGACGTAAATTCCCAGGAATGGAAATTTACGGATGAACATTACGAGGTCCAGCCATGCAAGGAAAATGGCGAAGGCACCTAATTCCCACTGCCACACCTGAAAATTAAAAAAATAAAGCAAATGCAGTTAAAAAGTTTAGTTTCACAACATTTAGTTTGTTTTATGTTATTTGCTTTATTTTTTCCCAAAAAAAATGTGAGGATGTGAAGATTCTACCAAAGCACTTGTTTTTGCAGCGGAATCGAAGTTCTTTACCCACAATTTCAGAAACAGGAATCCTTGCCAGATTCTTGTGAATTTTCATTCACAATGGACGGTCCGTGAAGGTCCATTGTGCGTCGTCATGCTTTGGCAACTCTGTGTAAATGGCGCATTATGTGTATTGGGCTGGTTTGGTCAGCAGAGGTTTAGGCCGAGTACTGCTGCACTGAGCTCGTGATGGGGGAAGGGAAAGTGCAGGAAAGGCACCTGCACCAGCAGTGGAAAGCATCGCATCACTCAGAGGCTGCTGCATGATTTCTGCTCGCTCCTGCCCACCACTTCCTCTCTGACTTCCAGCCTGTCTTTATTTTCAGCAGCTTCACCTCCTGGTCTCCCCCCCCCCCCATATCTTGATTCGGGGTGCTCAGTCGAGCAGCCAGGCTTTCTCACCCTTTCCTGCCACAGAATGTCCAGAACTAAATGGGCCCTCGAAACACACACTAAGCAGGCCGCAGCTGATGTAGATGGCAGTATAGAATAGCTCGCTTTCCCTCAACCCTGCAGCCTCACCCCTACTTCGCACCTCCGCCAACTTTGCTGTTTGTACGATCGAAAGTCCAAGTCACCCACAGTGTACCAAAGTGTTTGCAGGTTTAATTTAATGTTGTGCGAATAAATACCGTTCTTTGCCATTTTTTGTGCTGTCGATATTTTTTTACCTCTCCGTAAACGCAACAAGTGAAAGTCGCCACTTTTAGGGTGAAGAGTGAGGTTTAGGAATTATTATTCAACACCACTTCATTTCCATCCCTTTGCATTTCTCTTATTCATTCATTTTTTTTTAAATATACATTTACAGATATATTAGTTTATTAAAAGTAATTTTTCCACTCACCTGTCTGTGACCAGTTGCGGCACTAAAACAATCCATGTCTACCACTAAAAGTAAGGCAGAGATGTAACATAACCATTCCAAAAAATTTTCAAAGTTGAAGTATCGTACACGTATGTGATACACTTGAAAACACTGCAAAGAAAGATGAAAAAAGTTGATGTACCGGTGAGCAAAGCAACATTTTTCTTTTCCAAATCAGCCACATTCAGAAACAAATTAGTCGCGCCCACGTTAACTAACTGAACTATACGCTAGGGATTTAAGCAGAAGTACGTTGCCATTCTACTGGACAGTGCCCTCTGTAATTAGGACAGCATTTTTGTGGTGACCCTTTTTTTTTGGGGGGGGGGGGTTTAATTGTTAGCGATCTTCTAAACAACTATAAACTTTAGGAAACTTGGAAATCCAATTAGAAGAAATATGAAAAGTAATTTTTTTCTTAGGGCACAGAATGATTTAAAAATAAGCAGAACTCCCAGCTCCCGCAAGTGGCAATAACTTAACTAGGAATTATGTCCCTAGAATGTTTGTATAGGAGCTTTCTCCGGCCCTAACTCTGCCAAGCCTATCCAACCATTAGGTATTAACCGGATTTACAATAGTTTTCATCTTACCATGGCACATTAGCCTCTGATTACACAAACGTAGACTACTCGGAACCCATTCTAGACAAAGGCTAAAGAAGGTTGGGGCAACTCAGACTGCCTTTGTGATGTCCTAGGCGGGGACACACCTTAGCCCAGCGTGGGCACCAATGGTAATAAACACACGGACTACCAGAGTGTAGGCTACAGCTGATAAGACAGCGAACTTCCTGTTTACTGCTCTTTAAATACAGAGAAGTCATGTGATACACTTAAGACAATATACAATTATGGAACAGCCTATTTAGTGGTTAAAGGGTTATCTTGGTAGGGTTAACATATAGACATGAAATTGATGGCTGCCATTGTGGAGCACACAAGTGACGACTCCACAGCCTTAATTTTGACCCCTTACCAGACCTAGCTGGAACAAGAAGGGGTAGTGAGAAGCGATTCAATCCAAGGAGCCAAACGAATGTCCAAACTGGGTAGTCTCCAGTACATTGATCAGTAAGGCTGGCGGGAACTTTGCCACGGATCCCGTTGGAACCACCAAGCAGGCTTTGGTTGGCTTACTTCAAGCACCCAGGTTAAGCACTATCATCATTTGTCCTTCATGACGATCATGGTCTTTCAAAAATGTTTTACATACACTGCAGAGCAGGGACGTGCACACAGGGGAGGCGGGGGGGGGGGGGGTTTCTAGCCCCTGCCCTCGTGGCAAAGTGCCCCTTTTTTTCTGAAAAAAGTGCCCTTTTTCGGTGGAGTGGTGGTATAAAACAGCCTAAAAAACGCAAACAAATGACAATAATGGCTAAGAAAGTGGTGCAAAGAGGGGCAGAAATGGTTAAAGTACCACAAAAGAGGGGTAAAAAAAGGTAAAACATCAAAAAAATAAAGATTCCCAGGAAAAAGTTTGCCCCTGCCCTCTCGGGGGCCTGTGCACGTCCCTGTTGCAGACTTCTAATGTGTTCTTATTAATCATCAGACACGCAGAACGAGGCACGCCTAAATGTAACTGAAAATGCAGGAAAAAGGTCAACTGGAACAGTTGACGACAACACAACGTCAATTGCTCAGTCAAGTAGATGTGACTCACTATCCTTGTGATGAGGTTATTACCCCTTTAATACTGAAATAGCCCTCCTTCCACTTGCCCCTGTGTGCTTCGGTTTCTTCAATATTATTACTTGGTGTCGCACAAATCCACGTCTTGAAAAACAATAATCACAGCTGCAGTAATTGACAAATTTACACGATTGCTGCTCAGAGAGCTCCGTAAGACACACGCCTCTACAACAACGGCTACGGTTGTCTCTAGAGTTGGCATCATAAGGCAACTAGTCTTGTTGGCACCTGGCCACTGTTAGACAACTCGTGGACTCAGTTTAACGGCTTCAACTTTTGTGTTATTTATGAGTTAGGCTCGTTCAAGGTATGGAAAGGGTGAATCCATAACTCGGACAAATTATTACCCATTTGTTTGTTTTGAATACACCATTCGAATCGTTTTTGAGAGCTTGCCAGTGGTGCTAAGAAGCAGTCAGAAGCTCCTAACAGTATTTTAATAATTAAGAAAAAGATTATATACCCAAAACTAGAGTGTAAAATTTTGAATCATCGGCTGAACAAAGCAAGGTACCAATTTTATTACACAGTATTATAGTGGCACTGCCAAATGTTAGGTGGAAGTCGCACCCATTAATTTTATTTTGAATTTGTAAGCCAGAAATTATGGTTTGCTTTTTATTTAACCGTCTTACATCGGGCCACTACGGTACATTTCAGCTTGTACGAGCGCATGCAGCTTAATCAGGCTGAAGTTCAATTTTTGAAGTTTTCTGAGGAACACAGTAAAACCTCTTTAATACAAACTTTAAGGGGACTTCTAAAAATGTGTTATTAGCCATAGTTCTTATTATACGGAGAAAGAAATTGGACTGCAGCTTTTAACTAATGTAGCCTACCGGTATTCTGTATTGTCTTTTCATTCGTCCTTGACCTTTGCGTTTGCGCAACTGGACAAAACTCTTATCACTCCCTAACATGGAGTTGACTAGCGATCAATGTTTTGCGCGGAACGAAACAAAAAATAGGGGGGGGGAGGGAGAAGAAAAACTGTTACAAACAGCAAATTCGTAAAAATAAGCTGGAGTTAATAAATATTCGTTCATCTTATCTGTACACTTGTATTAACTGAGTTCGTCTTAGCCGTATATATTTAGTGCTGACAGTATAGCTGACCAACCATAATGTGAAAAGCGTGCTTATTAGGCAGGAATTCTTGTTATCAGAGTTCTTATTAAAGAGTTTATACTATAATGTGCATTTCATAGGAAAGGGCTAAAATTCCCATTTTCTTGTTCTCCAACTAAAGAAGTCTAAGTTTTCTGCCATTGAGTACTACACTATCAACTGAATATTCAATGTCAATGCATTCTCCACTATTCCGAGTTGTAGCCACGCTTCCTATTCAAATGAAGTACAGAATACCTTACGTAAAGTTACCTCTTTTAGAAGCATAAGTGAAGACAGCACCATAATGACAACTTTGCCAATATTTGCAAATATATTCTGCGCTCCAACCGTATTCTCCCTTCTAAGTTCTTCACAGGCAATTTGTGATAAATTGGTAACATTGCTGCAACAAAATAATAATCAGTTACGTGCATATAACTAGAACGTACACACACCACAAACAAACAGTGAGTAAGACTTAAAAAGTTGTTACTTCTTAAACAACATGGGTGTGTTTATGTCGACAAGAATTTGTTCCTCAATGAGTAACGACTTACTGCAAATCATGCATAAAATTCCAATGGGAAGCTGAAGTCCACCACCCTAAAATGATTTCAGGTTAAATCACATAATAGTAGGCAGTGAAGGCGGAGGCCCTTTGCAGGGCAGTAATTTTCGACACCTTTATTTTTAGTGTCCTGGTCACCTAGTAACCTGTCATAATCTTGTGGAGTCTCTCAGCAATCCAAAAGTAGACTCCCTTAGAGGAGTGGTATATGTTATCAGATGTGGTGATTGCAGGTCCATTTATGTAGGTCAATGCCAAAGGGCATGTGGTGTTCGGAAAATTGATTATGAAGGGGCTATCTCAAGAGATAATTCTGCATATGCTGTGGTGAAGCATCATAATATCAACCAACACACCATTTTAGTTAGCGACACCAGGGTCGTGTATAAAGAACTAGTTGAAAAGATTCGTGCTCATCTGGACGCATACGCGATTTCCGTCAACGAAGATACAGTAATGAACGTTATTAGGAACTATCCAATCATGAAAAAATGGAAGAGTTTGTTTGATAACTTACCTGCGAATCAAATCTAACTAGTGGCCATGACATCACACTTACAATATGGCCGCATCCTGGCTTGGTTGGTGTGGGTTTCCCACTTGGGAATTGTAATTCTTGTGTATTTGTAAGTATTTGGTGGTGTTGGGTACAACCAGTTTTTTGATTTTGTACATTTTATTTCATTGTTCTCATGTTGTTTGTATACATTGTTATTAGGTGACCAAGACACTAAAAATAAAGGTGTCGAAAATTATTGCTGATGTGTTGTATGCCTTGCGAGCTTTTTGCCCTGTCAGAGGGCCTCCACCTTCAATGCCTACCAAACCCTCGCAAAACTCAAGTTCAAGTTCATCTCTTAAGTTATCGTTTTACTGCTGTGAAATTAACTAAAAAGCTCCATGCCTTTACATAATCAACTTTTTTCTCTCTTGAATTGTAGCTTTTCTGCTGTAAAATTAACTAAAATCTTCATACATTTAACAAAATCAACTTTTTACGATTTACAATAGCGAACATGTGTGTTTGCAGGACCATTTTTTGGAAGCTGGTGTAAAGTTGGCGTCACTTTCCATCCAGGAGAGATTGATCAGCACCAACTTCCGGAATCACTCTCTCCTGGACAGATGCAAAAAAATGATGCAAACTTCACATTACCTACCGGAAAATAGCGGCGGAAATGCACAGATGCGTGCAGTAGCCTCTGATCCTGTTGTTAAGGAGGTTTGTGTGGTTAGAAATTAAATTTAACTTTGAATTATGTTGGATTTGGGAGGAGTGACACTATAACAAACTAAATTTATAAATAAATGAAAATAAAGGCACTGCGTTTTTGCTAACTGAATTCAGATCACATACATGAGTGATCGAATAGTCCCTGACTTTTCATGAGAGAGTAGATATGAACCGTGGACAGAAATAAGGTTAGAAAATGGGTTATGCTTTGTTTAACGCCCACTCCCAAGTTTTGCCAAATTAACTGCATAAGCCATAGGGCATTTAATATGTGACTTACGGCACATATACGTTCTTCATTTCGGAACTGCAGTACAAATAGGTCCAAGTTTGTGACTTAACCCAGGAAATACTACTACCACCTGCAGTTCTCAACATCATTTTTTCTAACAATAGTTTAAATTTTCAAGTTTGAGCATTTTAGTTTTAGTTGCAATGTGGAATAAAACAAATAAAAGTCAACAACGGACTGACTTCTTTGCACATAAAAGGACTGACTGCTCCCCCCCCCCACAAATTAATAATGGAAAATACAAAATTTAATAAAGATTCACTGATGTTGTTATCGAACACTGTAAAGTTGCCGTTTTTTATTACATCAGTCATCGGCATCAATTTTAGAGAGCAGATGCTAACGCTTTACAGCCCAACGTCCCTTAAAATGGACAGTTACTGAATGGTAAACCACTAATTCCCTCCGTGAACTGTGTGAGAAATGTCCTCAAATTGACATCAAACCCAAGAATTGGTCCCACTACCCAATGCAAGTACTGGTATAGAACAGCTTTACCTATTTCTCAATACAAAGAAGAGGGTACCCTAATTTAATTTCCAATTTACCCCCTAAACTAAAATGTATGCCACTAGAGGGAGGTGTAGTAATACCAGGAGTCAAATAAAATTTTATTTTATTTAAAGGGCAATTACATCCATTTTGACATGCATGGTTTACTTTTGGATCACTTACACAATAACTAAACACAAGAATTGCGGTAAGATATACGTTACGTACGTCCGATACGGAGACTGCCTTTGTTTTGCTGGAACGCGCAGAAATTAATGCAGACAGATGTCATTTATCGATTTCAACTCGCAGCCGTTTGAGATAGCGCTGTTCGCTGTGAGAGCTCAAGTGTCCGATGGCCTTAGCTGAGCTGAAGCTAAGGCCGTCGGACGCTTGAGCTCTCACAGCCAACAGAGCTATCTCAATCGGCTACGAGCCGAAATCGATAAGTGACATCTGTCGACATTCATTTCTGCGCATTCCAGTAAAACAATGGCGGTATCCGTATCGTGTTTTGGTGATGCAGTAATTAAATTGTTGTATCGGACGTACGTAACGTATTCTTACCTCAAGTCTTGTGTTTAGGTATTGTGCAAGTGATTCAAAAGTAAAACATGCATGTCAAAATGGATGTAATTGCCCTTTAAGCAACAATTTCCTCTTGTAACAGTACTGTATTGCCGACATGCAACCATGCATTATTCAGAAATAGATGTATAATGCATGGTTAAACTTGAATAAAGCTATAATAACTTGACAAATTGATCGTTTGTTGCCTCAGAGTTATAAATACTTGCTCTAACTCATGAATTAGTAAAAATAAATATTTCATGCCCCAAATGCGACTGAAAAACAGACCATTTCTGCTTTATTAATGGAACGTCATACATTCACCGTCTCTTGCAACGGCCATCGTGCGACTTCGTTATTTTTGTGTAGGTAATCGCTTATTGTTGCCGCTTTTAACCTTTCAGTCGTCGGCGACTAAAGGGTATTGAAAACGCCTCACCAACAATATATCGTTATGTAGTTCAAAACAGCGTATCATCAATGAAAGACATTATCAATTATCTCGAATAATCAGTTGTCTCAAAGTAGGCCTGAATGGGTTAAGCAATCATGATCATGCGACGGCCTGAAAAACGCGAGAAAATGCAATGCTGGATTTAAAACCAGGCAATGGATGACAGTGGGAAGAATAGGTTCCTTGGGCTGTCGAAAATAGGAAGTTAAGACAACAGGTGTGCGGCTAATCATGGTGAGAAGTGTGTATTTCAGTATGCTGTGCTAACGCCATCAGACGCAGCAATATTGCACACGCGCCGAGTTACCTACAATTGAAACTGAAACTTATCATGCGAAGCAATGGCATGATTCTTGGCAAGGGTGACTAACAAACGACTGATTGTCTGTTAGTTGATTATAATACCTTGACACTGTTTATTTAGTAAGGAAGTAGTGAACAAGAATTTTTCAACCGAATCGAACCAAACCAAACAATTTACCACATGAAATCATGCTTAAAAATGTGCAAATTGTAGTACTTGTTTGATTTTGAATTTGAGCGTGATTTCATGTAGTAAATTTTTTTGTACATTCAAAGTACGATGGTTCACCTTTTCAAACCAAACAAACCATAAACAAGCCAAACACTGAACACTCTGAACCGAACAAAAATGCACCAAATCAATCAACCTAACTAAAATTTAAAACAACTCCGTTCACAAAGATTCACATATTTATGAAAGTGCAAGTTTCTTAACAAATGCAGGTATTTTCACATGGACTTGTAAGTGCACAGTTGTGGAAACTCGAGCATAAAGAAATCTCCTTTACTTTTACATCATTCCTCATAACATCTGAACGGTTAGAGCTAGGAATCTGCAATTTGGACCACCCGAAAGCTACCAAAAACACCTTCAAAATGCTGTAATCAAACATCAAAATCGGTCAATTAGACGTTGAAAATATGTTCGGTTTGATAATTTCTTGAAAGCCGAGCACCCTCTTCGGCCACGTTCAGTTCAGTTTGTTCACTTCGGCACAACCTTACTGTTTAGCATTCTGAACATAGTGAAGAGAATTAAAAAGACTCTTACCCAGTTCTGTGTGTAGCATATACATATAGTCAAAGCCTTATATTCAACGTTTCATCATGACTTTATGCCAGCGAGATAACGTGTATTTTTAAAGATATTTGTTTCAAAAACACAAAGAACCTAAAATTAACAGTGACAACACAGTACACATGTCGAACCGTCTCACACAGACTGTGACCTCTACTAACAGATTCCTGCAACCCTGTAGAGGCTTCTGACTTAGCTATAGAGTCGAAGTTACGGAAACATATTCTCTTAGTTTTTTATTTGTCTCCTGGTAATACCCAATACCCATACATTCTTCAGTTTTTAAGTTTTTTCATCTCCAAACAACATTCCTACACTACTTGCATTTCTGTAAGCACGTATTACCTCGTTGATGAAAAGGGTTGTGGAGTAGTGAGCAAATATCCTGTTAAAAATGTAAGAAAGAAGGCGTAGAATGCAAGATTAACATAATAGACGTAGCGACCATATTGGAGCCACTTGAATTGAACTAAGCTCATACACAACGGATGGCCAAGGAGCTGCTTCCGCTTGGAATGGACCTGGAAAAAACAAGTGTTTATTTAACAAAATCAAAATCAGACACGTTTTAGCAGGCAAAAAGTAGATTCGGCTTGTTTAGGGCGTCATTATACTGAATGTTGTGTTTCTAACAACAAGCGTTCCGAGTTTTACTCTAGGAGCACATCGAAACACTCAGCGATTAATTACACCAAAACCCAAAACAGACCTTTTCCATCAAAAGTGGCATCATGTATCAATTACCGTCCTTACTGGAATCGTCGATAAGCAAAATGACAGCCAATGTCACGAAACGAAAGAAGTATATTAAGAACATATGCCCACTACCATGTTAGCGTTACACTTGCATTTTCACAAAGATATTGCTCACCGTTTTTAAGTTATAATCGGTGATAAATACGTTTATTACTTCTAGTGACTAGTTACCTTCCTTCGCTTGGTGGCGACGCGCTGTATGATAACCATTTCCTCCATTTCTTTATTAAATTACATAAAAAATCGTAGCAAAAAATAACTGGAGGTTCACTATCTTTATTCAGAGGATTCAGCACAAAAACTGCTTCTTAGAGTCGCTAGTTTGATGCTTCAGCATTGACATCTCGTTGATGGGTAGGTGCATCCAAGAATAATTTTGATGAGCTGTGGTAACAACGTCAAGTTGTTCCATTAGTTTCCAAAAGTGCTCAGAAAGAGAGTAATGCAAAGAATAAAGAGCAAACAGAAGACAATAACTCTCCAAGACACGAAATCACACTCAGATTAAAAATAAACAAATCCTACCGATTGCGAATTTTCGACAAGCTGCATTAACTAAAGATGGAAAAATATAGTCCTCCTGTCTTCATTAGGCCACCGGAAGAAGCTTATTTACAAGATTTACATTGTCTGACGTGCATCGATCGTTGTGGAACTAGCAGATGACTACGATGCGACTCTGGCACATAGTCTCCCATTTTTACGAGGTGGCACTCGGTGCTTCTGACTATGCCACTTTTTCGTAAGGCGTTCATCCAGTGGCATAGTGAGAAGTATCAACTGCCACCTCCAAAAAATGGGAGGGTACGTGCAGGAGTCACATCGTAAGCGCCTGCTATTTTCACAACGATGCACGTCGGACAATGTAAATCTTGTAAATAAGCTTCTTGTGGTGGACTGATGAAGACAGGCGGACTAAACTTTTTCCACCTTTAGTCAATGCAGCCCATCGAAAAGTCAGTAGGATTTGTTTGTTTCTGTATTTCAGCGTGATTTCGTGTCTTGGAATTTTTCGAACATTCAAAGTATGATGGTTAGTTTTTTCAAAACAAGAACTTTTAAGATGACACCATACTTCCAAAACAATAATAAAGAGCCTAATGGGTAGAGACCCATACTTTTCACGATATTTTAAAGCAAAACTTTGCGATATTTGTTACGAGAATTTTTAAAACGTGCAGTGGAAAAAGGTAATTTTGCGATACACCACGTTGCAAGATTTGCTGAATTTTGCAACCCCCAAAAAATCACAAAACTTAACAGAAACTAACCTAAAATAGGCCTAGTGATGTACAATATGAATAAAGTTTTAAACATTTAAATTCCACTTCAAAACAGCTGCCAGTAACGAACAGAAGACCTTATTTTACTGCAAAGTTAATAAAATTTTGATGAAAAGTAAGTCATAATTTATTTATTCGGGCAAAAATTGCGAATTTTGCGGGAAAATGCAAATTTTGCGATCGCATATTTTCATTTTTGGCTTCAGCAAACGGCATAATCTCCCTAATTGAAAAATGGGGTAAAAATTCTTATTAGTAAACAAGTTGCGAATTTTGCGATTTCGCAAAATCGCATGAAGTACGGGTCCCTACTAATGGGTAAAAATTGGTACCCAATCAAACTAAGTAATGTTACCAATCAACTGCCGACCATCAAAATTGGCTTCAAATCAACGACCATCAATGTCAAAACGCACATATGAACCACACATTTTCCTGCTGCTGCTTTATCCGCCATCGATTTAGCCAATTCTAAACAATTTGTACGTTTCCTACATTTAACTCACCATTATCATGAGTGGATGGTTTTCTTTGATAAGCATTGCATTTTCTGAGTATTGAGCAGCTTCTGGTTTCACATGGTAGTCCTCGTTGTATATCGTAACTACCAATACAGAAAAAACAATTAATATTGACGCAGCAACGGCAACAGTCGTACGAGAACAGATTAATTTTTTTTACCCACTTTTGGATGCCGAAATGTCGATATCTTTATCGTAATAATTATTAACTGGAAGCTCTTTGTTAACGATGTACGTGTCATCTAGAAACTCGTAACTGAACGTCACAGCAAAGTTTGGATGCTCCGACGGAAATGTGTTGGTACTGATGCATTTGTTAAACACCTTTTCTGCAACATCTATAAATGAGAGCAAGAACATATGAACAATGTTGCGGAGCTCTATAGGACAAGGTCCCTGGGCACCCCATAATTCACTTGGCCGCATTTGATATGACGAAAACCAGTATACCGCAACCAGTTACCATCCGGCAAGCACTATTTGTAAACAAACATCTCGATCAGTGAGTCTAGGTTTTTGCGATTTTCTGCAGAAAAATTTAAGTCTTGCAGATTTTCACAACTTCAGCAGAATGACACGTAATTCGGATAACAGTCGGCATGAATAGCTAAAACGCTTCGTTTTATCATCTGCTCTCAGTTTTCCCCATAACGCGCATGATAGGGTAAAACCAAGAAAAAGAAAGACGTAGACAGCACATTTAAGAATAGAATTTACATTATTTGTTGCAGAAAATAAAAAAATTATACCGCTGAAAAATTCGCAGAACGAGTATCATGTCTGCAGAATTTGTATTTTACCACAGCAGAATCCGAGACTCCCTGGTCTTGACATGGTACTGTCTTCTCTCATATCACCCTATGACTGTAAAAATTGGTAGTAAAGAATACTGAACATGACAAGCCAAAAAGATTGCTGCCGAATTTTCATTAACCCTAAACTAGAGTTTGATTTATTGCTGACATTTTACAAAATCGTTGGTTTACTTTTTTATTATACTGCAGCAAGGCACAATTGCCATTTCTGTTTTCTATTGGTTACCATTCGTCTAAAACCATGAGTTTTATTTTCTTGTTGGCGACTACTTCATCAGAAATTCTGACTGTTCTCTTGAATGGTAAATTAATTCTTGCCTAGGCACAGGCTGCTACTTTAGCCATGATAAAAGGCAAGACATTGGTCATCAATACGTTTCGCTCTACCACAGTTAGTAATAGAGTTGAGTGCTTGCTTATAATTGGAAATGAGCCCAACACATGCATGGCAGGTTACCAGAGCTGAAATACGCAACAACCTATTTCAAAAACTGGTCGTGACCACTCTGAAAATATGTGCAGACCTACGGTAAGATTAGGCGATTAAACAAATCTAAAATTGTTGTAAGCTGCCAAAAAGTATGTGTTGGCCTTCATTGCGAGATTTAGAGGCCCATCAGCTCATTAAGAGCATTTAGAGAGTAGTTGTAATCCATGGCGTTGGTTATTTTTTGTTTAGCTGCGTAAATACATTACGGTTAAAACCTTCTCGTAAAAAAAACCTCTTAGGACAATAAATCGGCTATTACAATGTTATTTTTGACACTCTTCCAGCAACAATGCTGGTTTATAACAATAAACCTGATATAACATTCCATTTCCAATACGGATGTGCGAGTAGAAAATTTTTCATTCGAGTCGAGCCGAGCTGAGTTTGCAGCAGAAGAATCAAACATTGAGCCGAGTTCGAGTATTTGATGGAAATATTTTGTCTGCAAGTTTCTCTTTAATTTGTAAGGCTGGGCTGATACCGATACCGATCTCTGCCGATATTTGCAGTATCGGAATCGGATCGGGATCGGTAGGTAAAACCCACATAAATCGGTAATAAACGAAATCGAAGGTATTTTCGCTTCTTGCCGACCGAATTTGACGTTTGAATACACGATTTTGAAGGTTTTTTTCGCCAGCTGTCCAATGGTCGAAACTGCAAACAGCATTCTCTTACTGTTAAGAAGTTACCTTACAAGGCAAAATGTTAAAATGTTGATGGGGTTTTGTGTTTTTAGATGATTTTAGCTATGCAATATTATTTTAAACCAATATTAAAAAAAAAGTAATTATATTTATTTAGGCCAATGCTTTGTTTATGCAATGATTTCAAAAGTAATTTTTTGTATAAAGACATACTTCAGTATTACATTTTTCGATCAGTTGGGAACTTGGATCAGTTATTGGGGGTTTGGTATCCGTAACAAAGTTGATCGTCCTAGCTTTACTAATAAGTTTAATGTGGTAACAAGGAAAAAAATGTAAATTCAGTAGAACTGCAGTACTAGATGTAAAAACTAAAGAAAACTTAATTTATGTAGAAACATACAATTATGTCTGGTTAAATATAAATCTACACAAATTTTTTTCTTTATTAGGGACTCTTTATCAATTTATTTTATTTATTTGAAATAACTGCAACGCCCCAAGGAGCAATTAAGCCGTTAAAAAGAAAAAGAAAAAAGATCGGTGTCGGGACTCGGTATCGGCAGATTTTTTTCTTCGAAATCGGTATCGGATAGGATCGGTAAAAAGTGGTATCGGCCTAGCCTTATTAATTTGTTAAGATAATAAGAACAAACATGGTGCTTAGCTGACTGTGTTGGTCATGGTTTTCTAATACTAAGGACATAACTTGAAAATGGTTTCAGTTATTGACTTTTAATCTGCACCACTGGAAGGCTCTCGTCGAGACGATCGATTTGGTATATTGGAATGTCAAAATCGGTAAAAAATTGGCAAAGTTATCACATTTTCGCTAGATTCGTGTTTTTCGGGTATAAACGCGAGCAGCGAACCGAGTTCGAGCAAAAGTTTCATACTCGGCTCGGCTTGAATTTTTCGAGTATCGCACATCCCTAATTTCCAAGGACCATTGTGGCTATCACTATAAAGAAGTTTCACTGTAAAGCATACTCCAGGCGCTTTTGTGTAGATCAGTGTTTTGGACAGAAATATCACCCTCCTCCTCTTCCGGTTTTTCATATTGTGGACAGCAAATCAAATAATGGTTTCTCTCTACATGTTTTTCCTCATGAATTAAGTAAATCGTCCTTAAATCTCTACTAAAATGAAAATAACAAAAATTGGTTCGTTATAAAGCTGGTTTTTAGTTCGTTTTACAGAGTTGTTCATTTCACGCAGGTTCACAGTATAGCTGGATTTCCACAATGTAACCAGAACGTGACAAACCAAATATTTACAGATTGTTTGCTGTAGGGAAAAATGTGTTGTCAGAGGTGCGTGATAACGCAAGTCTACTGTATTAGCAAGAGCGAGATATGTTTTATTAGAGATTAAAATAGCCTAAATACATTATTCTACTCCTCCAACTGGGACGACATGTGGATAGCCATTTAAGAAAATTAATATACATATTGTCAAAAATTACCAATCTAGTGCTTACCTGGCAATTTAAGTATCAATCGCCGAAGAGGCGTTCTCCGTGCACCTGTTTTCGGGCAAACACTGTAGTTCCTAAGAGCTTCCTGCCATTGGGAACTATTTATTATTGCCATGGCAACAGGCCTACACAGGAAAAAAATGGAAAAATTATAGTCGTAAGGCTGATCCTATTATTATGCAAAAAGTTGGGAGTTAAAACTGCGTTTTATTCCTCAGATTCTAAGTGGCCTTGGTGCTAAGAGGATATAATAGAAAATGAGGGCAGTATGATTCCGTAACTTCCACTTTTATTGCCAGTCAGGAGTGTCTTATTCGCATAGGAATCTGTCTGTAGAAGTCGCTGTTGCGAGGTGGCGCTCCATCCCGCGTCACTCTGCTCGCTGGACTGACGTCCCTTGACAACGAGTTCCTTTCTAGACTCGAGAGCTGGAGCTGGTGGCAGCACGCGATCTCCCGTTCACCAGCCAACTGTTGTAACTGCATTTAATGTGGGGCATAAACCTTGTTGGCTTAAAGAAGTAAGGAACTCCATGAGCCGCAGACACTGCTCGTAAGCAAGAACCGTGCCATGCCTCTGCACACGCCTTTAGGAAAGTGATGTCTTCATGGAAGTATGGGCCCCATGCCTGAACACAGTAGTCTAAGTGTTGGCTGACAAACGTGGTGTAAAGTAGCCTCATGGTGGCCAGTCCGCACTGAGGAATGTAAAATGACGTTTAATCTGGCCCAAGGCACAGGAGCTAAATGGCAAAAATGGCAAAAGATAAAAAATATCTTACTGTAGGCAGCCTAGTAGTCAGAGCTAACTTAAAAAAAAATAATAATAATTAATAATTAAAAAAAAAAAAGGCATCATCTGATAATCCCTTATTGTTATTAACTATATTGGCACACCTTTCATTTATTTCCAAATAACTTTTTGCAATGCAATTTTTGAGTTTAATCACGATTCACCAGAAAGGTCATTAGGGGGGAAAGGGAAGGGGCATGCAAAATACATGTGAAATTGTCCGAACACTTGGGGCCCCAAAATCCTGCAGCACTTAGGGAAACAGCAGGTGTAAAGATGCCACTGCGTAAAGACATGAAACTATGAGGTACAACTTCAAACAAATGAGAGGTGGGCTTACTTATGACTATCTGCAATGGCTAGCTCTAGAGCATTTCGTCCTAATTCGTCTGTGCGTGCAACTCGAGCCCCATGATCCATCAAGAGTTCGACGACATCAACATGCCCACGGCTGGCAGCCAAATGCAACGGTGTCGTCTGCAAGCATTTTTAAATAAACCACTCCAATTATCAAATTTTCCTTTAACTTCCCATTATTAAATGTACGTAAAAGTCACCAAACTCAATTCAGAAGACAACCACACAAAATGTACGCTAATGTAAAAGGCGACAATGAAATCAATGTCGAAGGACGACGACTAAGGTTAAAAAAATCAGTCTTTTCAGCAAAACCTAATTTTATTATTTCCACCTTACCCTGATTTTTGCTGGAGGCTCAACTGCAGCACCGGATTCCAATAAAACTTTAATCGATCTAAGCCAACCTTTGGCACAGGCACAATCCAACGCATTCCACTGGTTGCTGTTTCTGAAATAGTCAACATTCAAGAGCAACTGATGTAATGTGCCAATAAGCTAGTTGTAAACCAAATCACTTGCACTGAAAGATAATTATGGCTGGCCTATAGGTAATGGCAACTTTTCATTCATAATACCCCCGAGGCTTCTATGAAATTAATAATTTGTGCTTTAGCACGAAATCCTTTCCAGGTTTTATTTCCTCCGACCGAGGGTCGAGGGAAATTTGTTGGAAAGACAATGAGTGGTAAAAAGCACAAATTATCATTTTCACAACTTACCAAATTTCATAAATGCACAAGAAGCATTTGGCGTGTTAATTTTTGATTATCTTTCCAGAAAATGATTCTTACTAGATACAACACCATATTTTATTTACAAAGTATTAAGAAATAGAAACAGAAAGAGACGATGCACGTGGCATCCAACCACCTAAATACCCACGCGGCAGATGTTAATTGGAAGTGTTAATACCACCATAATGACAGTTCTCATGAGGGAGGAAACCCTCGTGAAACGACCGGAAACAACCGGAGAAAAACCTGCAGATATACACTTCCTTTCACCAGGATGGAACCCAGGTCTGTAAGAAGGCAGAGATTTACAGCTGGAACCACGACGTCTATCGAATCTGAAGGCCCAGTGCTCGCAGCTACCCGTACACCTAGTCAATTAACAGTCAATGTTTAACACAAAGGCTGAGTATATACTAGCCCCATCAATGTTTACTTATGTCTTCAATGTTTACGATGTTTTCGATGTTTAGAATTTACCATGTTTTCCTCCGTTTGACGTTTCGATGCTAGTCCCCCAGCCATCGTATTACGTCATCCATCCTGTAATTTCGTTTGCTTCGGCGTTGGTATTTTGTATTAAGTACGCCTCGTTTTATGCTGCTGATTCGCCAAGTTAATTGTATCCTGACATGAAGCATCTTCGGGTATCCGTGAAGTCCAACTACTTCGAATTCTGATTAGCAGCAGCTACGTATTTCCGTAAAAGTTTTGACAAGTAATGAGAGTGACACCATTTCCCTAATATGGGCATAACTCAATGCAAGCAGTTAGCTTGCTCTAACTGAGATATACTGTGAAGATCTGCGGTTTGTTTGTCAAGCAGTGACTAGTAAACCTTCGATCTGTATAATTACTGAAGCAAAACGGTCCGTGTGGCCTTTGCAGTGTAAGTCGAGTGTAGTGGTCGTTTTTCAGAAAGAAAAAAATTCAATAAAGTACACTCAAGAACCGTTCACTCTGATAATTAGTCAACAGGGTTTAAAGCTTTTTGGTCAGAAGAAAGCTTTAAACCTCCCTATCTCGCTTTAGACTGTAGATAACAATGAAATTTTATATTTTAGTAATTATTTGACTTTCAAAGAAAACTACGCACCATGATGGTTACATTGGACAATGGTATCAGCATCAGAATCAACAAAATTTAGAGAATCAGCTCATTATAGTTGGTATCGGTGGTGAAGCCTTACCAGTAGGGGTGTGCAAATTCGAAAAACTCAAGCCCAGTCGAGCTTCGACTTGGGCTCAAGCTCGACTTGACCCTTCTTACAAAAGCTAGAATGTTTCAAGTACTTCGAGTTTGTCACATGAAGCTTTGCAGAAATCAATAAAACTAATTAATTAAAAAAATCATCTTACATTCTTACGTGTTAAAGAGTTACTTAGTTTTAAATTTATACTTTCAGCCTACGATCAAAACTTAGCGAGGGTTGCCCGATATTTCAACGCATGTTCTGTAGCAAGGACTGGTGTAATTTTAAATTGTAACCTGACAGTTAACATTGAATTCGGTTGAAGAGTAGCTTACGATTTTATATTGTAACTTGGCAGTTAACATTGAGCATGAATTAAAAGTTTTGGAAAAACTCGACTCGAAACTCGAATCATTGGCCAGGTACTCGACTCGAATCGACTCGAAGTCAAATAATTGAGCTCGCACACCCCTACTTACCAGTAACTGCTATTTTTTTTTTTTTTGTAGCACAGTGAACCCGTGTGATAACTAGAAATGTAAAAAGGACACGCCAGTCGGTTGCACACCTAAAACGGGCCTACTGCGTCCCGTTTTCAAGAATAAATAAAAGCTTAAGTCAACAAAATGTAATGCACTTTGGCAAAACCCTTGAAAAAGAATGAATTTGTAGCACCAGAAATTAAAATTAATGGACTTCAGCTAGCTCTCAGACTGACTAAAGGAAACTCAATACTACTTCCCTTCGAGTGAAAAATGGAAGGAGGGACGTAGGTAGGTAGGAAGTCGTGGGTCTTCTTTAGTCAATATCAGAGCTGAATGACGATCATTAAGTTTAATTTCTGGTCCTTTGACTTTATTCTTTTTCACGGGTTTACCCAAAGTCTGTTATGTTTTGTTGATTTAAGCTTTTCAGCTTTCAAGTTAGTTTATGCTTGAAATTGGACGCATTAGGTCTGAAACGTCACATTCTTCTTAATGTTTTTATGCGTGCAACTAACTGGCTTGTCCTTTGTTAACTACAAAGAAATAGAGAACGGAAATACTTTTCATGACGAATTACTGGAAGTTTGTCTGGAGAAAGGGGCCATAACAGCTAAGGCCACATCAGTCACTTAACACCTTGACTACCAATGACGTATATATATATCATGGTAAACTTCTGCCACAGCCCAATGACGTATATATACGTCATGTAAACAATTCAAACACCAGCACTTTGGAATGATAAAATCCAACAAGAGAGGTAAAAAACTTGCAATCCCGACCACTAGATGGCACCACCTTTCAGTTGCAACCATCAGTGCGTGACGTATCTATATATCATCGGGCCCTGGTAAATCATGACGTATATATACGTTATTGGGCCCTGAATAGATGCTTGCCTTTTGGATTTTTGCTGAGGTTGGTATTTATTACAAAATAACTCACTACAATGAATTTTTCATGCACCGTTCCATTATTTAGTTGAATATCTTGTGAAATAATGTGGATTTAGTTAGAATAAGGGCCTATTATACTGTGACGTATATATGCGTCATTGGGCTGTGGTATGACCATCTTTAAAATAGCCGAATGACGTATATATACGTCACAATATTCGAACATATTTTTGTAATAGTCTTCACTTGTTGACAATGTCTACAAAAAAATAATTTCCAAAACATATAATCTTATTGTCTACACCTCTTGGGCTGTGGGTAGGGATTGTAAAAAAACCCTCGGTAGCCAAGGTGTTAAATATCAGAACTGTTTTAAACAGTGTCCAGGAACTGTTCAGCAGTGCTATGATTTGTTATAGTGTTTTTCTTAAAAAGGCTGTTGCAAGGTGTCTTACCGTGACTCAGTGTTGGCACCAGACTCCAACAGTGTCTTAATAACTTTGTCATTTCCAGCTATGGCAGCCAAATGCAAGGGTGTATTTGAATCCTCGTCCTCATTGTTGGCAAGTTGCTTGCAGCGTCGAAGCAATTCTTTTGCAATTCTGAAAGACAACAAACATAAAAAAAAAAAATTATCACCTAGTCGCAGTACAGAGGAAAGCTGAGGTTAGCACATTTTGTGAAAGAAAATGCAATGGGGATCTATTACAGCTAGGCCTCAAAATTAAGAAGGTGTTGAATGTAAGAGCTGTTCGACGAAATATCAGTGCAAGCTGCTCTTTTACTGAGCTAAGAAACAAATGTAAATTATTGAAATTACTATAACTGCATAATTGTGGTAAACTCATACGGACAAAATCTAAAATTATGTCTGGTACCCAGAATGTAAAATTGTCTGGTAAAATAAATTCTCCCCTACTCCGCAACATTCTGCCAAATAGTTTTAACACATACAGTAATGTAACCAGAAAAGAACATTTCGAGGGACCTGACAAATCCAACTAGGGGACTTGGGGAAGTGCTGTAAGCTTGCCCAGTGTAGTGCAGAGCCCCAGAAGATGAAGCACTCTGCACTGTATTAGAGCCTATTTCTGGTTTCCCAAGTGCATTTTACAACTATTGTCAAGCAAATTTGTCTGACGGCGATTTTCTCGAGTATTCAACATACCAGGTTATGACTAAGGACATGTAATTTCTGCGATTTTGCAAAATCTCAAATTTCGTAACATTTTCTCTAAATGAGTTAGGAAAATTATTCTTGATGTGATACGTAAACAATCACTAACTGAAGCAAAAACACCCATTTAATTGTCGCAAAATTCAGTAAATGTTGCAAAATGCCACAAATTTCCGAAAACAGCAACATTTTCTGCAAAAATGGCTTGATTTTTCATGAACTAAATTTAATGAAAAAAAAGCCAGCGTAATTGATTGGAACGAAATTCTGGTAGCAGTTCTCCCCGAAGCAATACTCAGGTGAATCTGCACCAAACAATGCTGTTGGCACAAGGTTGCCATTAAGTGAGCAGTCGATCGTCAGCCACATATGTGATGCGTATTTATGTTACAAAGTTGGGCTGCAATTGTGCACCCATATTTTCGTGCTCCACTGGAATTTTGGTATCGTACATTTGGCAAAATACGAGCCAAGGGGATGCTGTTATCGACTTCAGCCACTATATTCATCACCGCAAAATTGTACTGAAATACCGCAAAATTGCATCTTCTTCGCAACAAAACTCAACGCAAAATCGGCCCTAGTATTATCGCGAAAATTACGTGTCCAATAGATATAACAGATTTTGCACGTATGATAAAATCTTCCCCTTTGAAAAACACGGTTGATTAACCATGTGTGAACTCGGGGATCAAAGTCACTCTTAATTGAACAAGAGGAAATCAGCCAGATTTGAATGTTTTGCAGGATTTTTAATGTAATTTTAGGAGGTTAGCAAAGCTTAAAACAGAGGAAATCAACTGAAATAAGGTGTTCTCTGAACTACAAAATATCAAGTTGAACTGGTATTTTATCTATACATGTTCACAGTTTTACTGTAACAAATTTACCCATAAGAGCCTAAGAGTTTGCTGTGCTATTGAATGCTACTGCACTGAAGTTTTTTCACAAGAAATTATATAAAATTAAAATATTGTTTAAAATTACTTACTTTGTTCTTCCCTCTTTTGCTGCTAAATGTAATGGCGTCTCCTCATCTTCATTTTTGTGGTCAATTATGGCACCTTGATCAAGTAAATACTAAAAGACAAGAAAATATTTAACACAAATCAGTTACATCAAGAATTTATAGGGGTTTCATGTTACATGAATTCTTGGTTACATGATATAACAAAACAATATGCTTAATGAAAGAATAGTTACTTATAACAAATGCTGCATAAAAAGGGCAGTAACACAATAATGAGATCTCACCGTAGTTAGCTGCCATCCCTGACAAACAAAAATGAAGGTATGCAGGTTACAAGGGACATGCACGTCAAATCTGTGGTTATCTGCGCCGAATTCTGACATTTCTGATCTCATTTTAGCCACTACAACAGTGCACGGAAGAAAAGTTAGCGCCACACATCCAGTAGAAAATATGGAACAAGGAGGGCGAAGAAGGGGACAGCAGATGTAAGCTGTGTATTCAACGCTGTTGCATTGTTTTCTACATATCTCCCCGGTTGAATTCATAATTTTTGTGCTGCACCCTACATAGGCTTAGTGTCAAGTTTCGTAAAAACTTAAACAACCGACCAGAACTAGGTTGTGTCCTATACCCTTGTTTCAATTGTTTGGATAGGTCAGTCTCCTCTACAGTGACCCCCACCCCTTTTTAACCCTATATACGCGTTGCGCCCGAAATCGGGCGTGCAGTATTGTTGCAGAACACGCGTTGAGCCCGATATCGGGCTGCTGATGACGTCTGAATAAGGCAGCTCGTGATTCACTAGTACTGCTTCTTAATGTGAAATAAAAAAGGAATTGGCCAATGGACTATCACCTAGCAAATCGGCATTAGATAACATCAAGAAGACGAACCAATCCCGTCGTATTATTTCATTTTTCGTGCCGTACTCTCATTCTCAAGGGGCAGCAATTTGCGAGCCATTCAAGATGGCCGCCCGTTGTTGGCGTTATCGTCTAAGAGAATTGTGCCCAAGCGATGTGGATTATTACGTATGGGCTGACGATTCAAACAGTAAAAAAGGATTAAGTGATAACAGCTGTAACAAAAAACCATTGTTGGACTGGCTGAGCAACAAAAGTGAATTGTAATACGGAACTGTAGTGTTAGACCATGCAGTAAGAGGCTGCCCAAAACAGCGGCGGGCAAGCAGCAGGCGGGCGGGCGCCGGGGAAAAGCGCTCGCCCTCCCGTCTTACAACAATCGTACATGGAAGTAGAAGTACATTCATGCCGGCTACCGCTAAACTAGTGACTGGTCGATTTGTTTGCAAGCTACAACAATGACAAGGTAAAGAGAAAATACTTTTATATTTATTATTTAGGCCGTTGATGTGTCGCACTTTGTTTAAATGTTAGGATTATTTACAACAGCGTACAGCGTTCATCTTTCTCGTACGAAAGAAGCCAACATCACTGATATTGCTGTCACAAAATAAATGCGCGCAGCAGGGTAGAGCACGTGGTAAAAAATCAGCGTATATAGGGTTAATATTTTATAAATTAATCTGTACGGATCCTAAGGATCTGAATTAATTAAATGAATAAATAAACGTTATGAACACAGGATCATTTACCCAGTCCAGTAGGGTATTCAATAGTTCAATAGTCTCGCATACAATGTACAGCAAACAGCTGATACCAAATACTTTCACATAATGGTAGACAAAGGAAGAAAACAAAACAACGTGACACCAGTCTACCTACCCATTTAACATGGCTTTTGCTTTATTTGAAAAGCCTGGGAAACAATAAAACAAAGTACATGTAGCTCATCCGACTCGTCAATTTTTACTTTTTATGCCAATGTCAGTGAAAACTTTGTAGACTAAAGAGTAAAGAGACAAAATAGGGTTCACATTTTGTACCCGTTTCTGCTAACGCTGAAACCAACGCCTCTACTACGAAATACATGCCAGTCCCGTAAATCACATATTCTATTACCAGTCAGTAAGATTACTGTAAACTATGAACATAAAATTGTTACGTAACATACGTAACATTACCTGTACAATAGGAAGATATCCTTTCATGGCTGCTATATGAAGAGGGCTGTTTCCATAGCGATCACAACGATCCAACAATTCTTTACTTCTTTCATGACCCATCAAAACCTGCAAATAAATAAAGTAGCACTATTTCATTAAAAAAAAAAACATGGTTCAAAAGCATTCCGATTCCTGTAACGTACCATTAATGCGTCATAATTGTTGCCTTCTGCAGCCAAGTAAAGCGGAGTCTTGTCGTTTTTATCTATGGCAGTTATATCAGCACCACGGTCCAGCAGACACCGGATTGATTCCAAGTGACCTTTGGATGCTGCTATTAATAATGGCGTGAAATTATCCTTATTTCTCCGATCGACTTTGGCACCTCTGAAAGAAGGGGTTAATATACAAACAATGGAAGCAAGATATTAAAAGCTAAATTGTCAAACCTTAAAATTAAGGATATGTCAGCGCTGAGCTGCCGAGCCGAGCTTTACCGATTAACTGATAATCGGTAGCTAGACAACTTTTTATACTTGTAATGTAGTCGAGCCAGTTTTGCTTCCTGTACGACTAGTTACGAGTAGGGCTTGTTTCATTTCGCACCTACTCCGAGACTGAAGTTAAATCATGAATCAAAAGGTATTTCAATTTTAAAAGTGTAAAAGAAAAAATGCCTGCAACTAATCCGTTTTAATCATATGGTTATTGCATGTTTATTGGTAGTTATTGAATAACGTTCCAGAGCTTAACCGTATTGATCTGGCTATTCCACCAATTGAAATGTCTCGTCTAGATGTTTAAAATGGTATATTGAAACATCAAGATGCATAAAAACTTTACGAAACGGGAGAAATTTCACAAAATCTATCAACAGTTGCATTGCATTGTCCGCGGATTTGGCTATGGGACGTAGTAGGTGGGATCTATAGTCTTCTGTGATGCATGTTCTTTCTGAGGTGGTAAGCAAAGGAAGGGTAGCAAAATTATTCCAGTGTTTTCTTGGTGATGGCCAGAAAAAACAATTCCGGGGGTAAAGGGGATAAAATACTGCTTGAAAAAAGACTATATGGAATGTGAACGCCCCGGGGCTCCTTACAGTGGACACTTACTTTATTAATAATATTTCAATCACTTCAGCATGATTGTACTCGGCCGCTCTGTGCAATGGTGTTTCTTGTGATGCATTGAGACAGTCTATTCGTGCATTGTTCTCCAACAATAATTCAACAATTTCTTTGTTACCTGCAACTGCCGCTAAGTGCAAGGGAAACACAAAATTGTGCCGTGAAACATTGGTGTCAGAACCTTAAATGAAAAGAAGAAATGTAACTATGGCATGCAACACAAACAAAGGTTAAGCATTGAGGGAAGGGAAATGAAAACACTACTACGGCACTACTGCGTACCTTTTCCTATGAGCAGTTCAACAAGCTCTACTTTAACATTTTCAATGGCGAGGTGCAAGGGTAAATTTTGGCCTGAATCCTGATCGTTCACCATCTGGGGCAAAGCATACAAAAATAAAGTACTAAGGAAATAGGCCATGTGTCATTTCATTGCAAAAATGTACGATGATTATCAATGGGTAATTAAGAATTGAGAGCGTAACCCATTCATTATTTCACAGTTGCGAATAATGCAGCAAACAGCAATGAAACCAAAAAGCCCCTGCTCAGCGAATTGAAGGAAGCAAATCCATCCAGGCAAGCGGGATGCAGGAGAGAGCACCAACTGTCAAACAGGCCGGAAAAGATGTGGAGACGTAAGATTTAGGCCTTACGAAAATTTGCATAAGCAAACTTAGGTACCCTAAAAAGATAATTTTGGAAAGTAGTTTACAATTTAAGTGTTTTATTAATGTCTATGCTCCAACAAGACACACTTCAAACCAAACACTGTGTGTAGGCTACTAACTTAACCAACAAATCATTAAATTGTAATTTGTATACTTCAAATTTATTCTTTGTAAAAATCAATGGGAATTTTTGTAATCTTCCTAATTTAGATTGACTAGGAATCAGTATCCGACAAAAGCAACGGAAGCGTATGGTCGTACTATCTGCCTTGTATCATGACTGTAGTAGAAACACATGACACGATCTGGAACACCACTGCTTGGTTTGGTTACACCAAGTGTAATCAATTATACTCTGCTTGTTAAGTCTCAGCTTGGTTGTGCTAGCTTGGTTGTTCCGGCTTGGCGTGGCCTTACTTGATACACATCAACCAATTCACCTCCAGCTACGTATGAAGAGGGCAATTTATTTCAAAGTTGCAAGTACATGTAAGTCGGCAGCGAGAATCATTACGTAGGAAGAGGGCACTAGCACATTTTCAACGGACAGTAGGATCACACAGTGTAAGCAGTGACTATAATGTTGTTCGTCTTTATCAGGCTTCTTTGGTATTGTTAGATATGTTGAGGTCTATATCAGTCTGGCTTCTGGGTGAGCTTGAACTTCGTGTTGCTGTGCACTGATCTTGACAGGTCTCACTGGAATCAAAGCTCACAGTAGACTGCTGATGGGCGGATGAGGTTGTGAATGGAGGGATGAGACAAGGGTCATGGTTCATGAGGGGCAGCCCCACCCTACCATGTGCTTAATAGTAATGGACTGGCGAGCCTGGAGAACGCTGTCACTTTTGGATTTGACACAAGCATGGTGGAAGCAGTGTTCCAATCAATTTTGTGGTGAATAGAGGTTTGATGTAGGGATCGGCCGATATGACTTTTTACCGATCCGATACGATACCGATGAAGGCAAAACGATCCGATACGATGCCGATGTCGATGTTGTTTTGTGTGGGTTCCAACTGTTGAGATTATCCAAAAAGTTCTGCGCAGCAATAACAGCATTTTTACTCTTATTCCTACATATGGCTTCAGTATATTCATCTTTTCAGTTAGATTTTAGTTGGTTGTTGTAAAACTAAGATCATGGAACTGTCACATGCTACATTTTCATTACAAACTGAGCAAATGGCTTTGCTTTTCTCACTTGGTTATTGCTTTTGCCACGCTTAATGTCAGTTTTTCAGGGAAGACAGTTGTGTTTCTTGGCATAACAAATATCTGTATCGTAAGCCTTATATTGGTCCGATACCGATATCAATATCGGACTATCCCTAGTTTGATGTACTGGTGTAATCATTGTTGTCGTTTTTGCAATTTGCGTATTTTGTTTTCGGGAAGAGGGTCCTTTTTTGAAGTCGGAGGTACATGTAATTCAGCTGCGAGAATCAACCCACATTCACTTTGCTTCTACACACTTTATTGTGCATTACTCAGTATACTCCAGCATCAAGAGAACCAACACAAATCACCTTGTCCCTTTAACATCCTATTGAAGAAAAAACTAGTTGGATGTTTCTCCAGCACGACTTTAGAAAGTTCTCTTGACTTTTGACGGTACTCTTGTAATTACTTTACTTTCCTACAAACCATTAATCACTTCCACACCAGGAAGTAATCTTATGGCAGAAGGCAGTCCAAAGACTAAAAGTAAGCTTCACAGAGGGTTCCCTGAAACCTAGAGGGAAGCGAGCAAACACAACCAAGTTGTTAGGGGCTTGGTCTCCAACCCCAAGATCAAATCGCGTCACAGACCTATGCATAAAAACAATCTAGTTACTGTTGATTTATGTTGCAACACTGATTTTATTTACAAGTGATTCCCAGTGCAAAGGTTACACCAAAGCAGGATTCCTTGCAAACTGCACCCAAGCCATTTCCTAAAACGGTCTAGTGGAAAGGAATATTACGGATGTGCTGATGTGGTAAAATGCCGATGGCAGAGTTCGGTGTTGAAAAACATCAGGCAATAGCCGATACCGACATTTAAAAAAGTAAAGTGAAAATAGTTACAGTTTCAACGGAGTCAAAATAAAAATAATTATGAGGATCTGACAAAAAAAAAAACCCTAATATTTCTGTAAGGTAGGCCTGAAATTACAGTGAATCACCTAGTAAACACCCTGATTGAAAATGGGCATTTTACGTTGAGGTTTCATAATGTTCAAAATATTAAAGTTTAACTCAGTGAGGTTTAACTCACTCAGTTTAGGTTTACATGTCGGCAAATTTTCGATCCTTTCCTCGGATCTTCTTCAGGCCTTTTAAAGTTATATACACTATTTACACATATTTCATGTAGATGTTTTTGGAGCAGTACATCAACCATTTGGCCACCACCAACCACAACAAGCAAGGAAGAAGGACGGGATGTAGTGCTCCAAAAACATCTACATGAAATATGTGTAAATAGTGTATATAACTTTAAAAAGGCCTGAAGAAGATCCGAGGAAAGGATCGAAAATTCGCCGACGTGCAAACCCCAGTTGAGTGAGTTAAACCTTTAATATTTTGAACATAGTAAACACCCTAGCAACGCTAACGCCCAACCCTCCCCCAAATTGCGTTGAAGGTCAAAATCGTGAAATACCAGAATTAACACCCTCTACCTTAAATTGTCGTTTTTCTGCTGCAATGTTAACTAAAAGCTCCATATATTTAAGAAAATCAACTTCTTATCCAAAAATGTCACGACTGGGAACTCCCGTGCATTTGTGCCACTATTTTCTGGAATTTGTTCCAGGCCAGAAACTGGCTTCATTCAGGATAGTGGATCACTTTTTCCTGGATAGAAGATGCACGCTTTTGCTCTCGTTTCAGGATGCAATTGTCGCCAGTCCTTGTGGTTTTGGGGGGTTTTAACTGAGAATTTAAATGCTATTTAGTGAGAAACATATGCGTTAAATCTACAAAAGTGTCTGGTATTCACAATGTAAACTTTCCATTCAGAATGTAAAATTGTCTAATGAAAAGTGTGTTTTTCAGTGTAAGTGACTAAGTGTACAAAAAATTGTGTGGTATGTCGGATTTTGTCTGATGATGGCAATTTCGTTGGGTATCCTAGTTACCAGGATACAATATATTTTGTCATTGCACACAAACTTTTGGTACTGAGTTGCTCTAAAACCTAGTAACAGAATAGAACATAACTTATTCCTACAAAACACATTATTACAGGGGTGATGCAAAATTAATGTTACGCTGTACAAATGGTATTATTACGAGTACAAAATACTAAATGGGAGTGGAGGGGGGGGGGGCAACACAAACACAATAAATGTTCATAAAACATCTATAAATTGTCTATTTATAACAATCCTACGGTATCGAAGGAGGTGTGGTTAGAAATTAGTTTTAACTGCGAAATTATGTTGAATTTTAGAGGACAATCTAATAAATTAAATTTGTGAATAAATGAGAATAAAGCATTGCACGCTAGAGTGAATCCAGATCAGGTACGTGAATGATCACATAATCGCAGACTATTCCGTGGTGAAATAAAGTAAGTAAAGTAATAAAGTAAGGTTAGAAAATGGACTATGTTTTTTTTATTTTTAGTTTAATGCCCTGCATCGATTTTGACGAATTAAACACATATGCCCAAGTGCGGTTAATGAGCGATTTATGGTTATGTCTAGGAATCGACTACCAGTATGTCACAAGATGCTGCAGATCTGTGGATTTCTGATGTTTTAACATCTGGTGATTCTACTAGTGACTAAATATTTGCTCCGAAGACCAACGAACCAAAAACGGCCGACGTACACCAGTGCATCTCAATACAGAAGTACTGTATGTACATTGTACAGTACAACTTGTATACTAAAGAGACTAAGTCATTTACACCAAGCAACTTACTAAATAACACTCGGTAATTTAGACAATTTTACTGACACCACTTGATACCTCAGGAACTAAAAGGACGGAAAGCCAAATGGGCTCGAGAAGTGTTAAATAAATACGGTTGCAAACATATTTACGTTGCCCTTTGTACTTAAATGTCTGACTGCCTCCTGGGCAGGGAAGGTCGTGCGTTCAATGCCCCGCTCAGGCAATCTGACATTTAAGTCCAAAAGGCAATGTAGATAGGTTGCATTGCATCCATATTTATTTAGCTCAAGGACTACTAACTAAATACAAGCCCATAGTTTGTAAAGTCTGAAGAGGCTTTGAACTAGCAGTTTATCCACTTGGGAAGTTTCATGGTTATCAAAAAACAGTAGACCCATTCAGCATTTAAATATCACTAGCTGGGAACCCGTGTCACGCATGGCGGACCGAATGGATATAGTGGAGGCATAGGTTATGAAGTTTTAGTGCGTGCAGGTATAGGATATGTTTTAGTGCACCACACCCCCGTCCCCCAACCGTTATCTTTAATACCTTCAATCTACCTACTAATATATGGTAATACACCAAGCCGCTGGCACCTTGTCAAACTGACGATCAAAAACCAGCCTCGAGACCGCAGTCTGTGTAGTGCTGCCATCTAGTGGTAAAACATTTTTTTGCTCGTGTATTGCAGCCAGCAGCCAAGGCAAGCTGTCAGTTTTCATTTTGACTAGGGTCTTCCCTTCCACTCCACGGCTTCAAATAAGTCATCCCTCTTACGCTCTGTCAAGTATGTTGGACCCGTTCATTGGGAGATAGGCCTATGCCATCCGTACCCCGTACATCTGCTCCATGTCATAAGCGTATTAATATAGCAGATCGTGAAGCAGCTACTGATCTGCATGGTTAGTGAAATTTGAACAGTTCTAAAGGGTGTATGAGTAAGTAGTTTGTAATATTGGAAAGTGGTGTACAGTCAGTAGTAGAACAATTTTGAGATGGCTCGTCAGAATAGATCAATTAACCCATTCTGGCTAAAAAGATACAATACAATGTTCACAGAACGAGAAGACACTATCATAAATTATGGTTTTCAGCATTGGTCCCTCCCTCAATTAACAATGACAACCAAAGTTACAAAAATCCAGTCAGGTTGGAATAAAAAAAATGCAACAACAATATGACAATTATTATCAAAATGATTATCCACGAACCTGTGAAACTCCAACCCATCCTCCATCTTTATAGACGGCGTCTAGAAGCAAATTTACTATATCCATATTTCCTTCCATACAGGCACGGTGAAGAGGCGTTGCTAGTGTGCTATCAATGCAACGCAAGCTCGCATCAGAGTCAATCAAGAGCCGGGCAACTTCGATGCTATTGTGAACAGCGGCTACATGAAGTGGGGTCATCATTTGCCTATCGTGTGCCTAAAAATGAACACAAAAGATATAAGATGGTACTTTGAAATTGAATCTGTAACTTTTTATAGTAGTGCAAATTATCAGTGCAAAATTCTATCTTTGCAGAATTGTATTCGCCTGTTATTTAACAGAGTACATTTTGTACATGGCCAAGTTCTGTTAAGCATAAACAGCAAACACCTACCAACAAGGGAGCGACGTTACGGAGAGCTAGGAAGACAAGGAGGCAACACTTAATAATATCAGTTAGCACCTTCAGTTTCTTTGACCGATTATGGAAATTAGACAGGTGGTACAAATTCCAAATGGCTGCTGTTCCCATGTATTTAAACTCAGATTTTTTTTCACTTTTCAGAAGAGCTGACAGTCTAGACCATCAGTGTATTGCCAAAATATATAATAGTGTATATTCATTTTGTGAGAGAACGTACAGAAAGTTCTTGTTATCCTGCCCACATCTGGTAATGCAGAGCATGACATCCGTGTAAAGAAAGGGAAATACACAATATACCAGCGTTACCTCCTCGCTCTTCCACTCCAAATCCATCAGAAAAAAAAAAAAACCAACACACCAAAAATCAAACAATGTGCGTGCGTGCCAAGACTGTTTGGGATGACGTTGCCGCTTGCTGGCTTACCCCCCCCCCCCCCCTCACCTCTTACAAACAAATTTTTTATTTTGTATTCCTTTTAAGCACACTTCTAGTTGATGTTAGTTTACTTGTTGACAACTGTTATTACTTAAAAGTAGTTTAAGGCCATGCAAAGTTAATTGTTTGGTTTACGGGCGCGTGCGGGTGCTTTAAATTATCGCAGGTCAAAACTTTTTATCTGAATCTTGGTTCACCCACTAAAAATAGCATTTTCGCTAAATATTGACCGTTTTGACATTCCAGTACACCATTTTAACCGTCTCGAAACGAGCTTTCCAATGGTGCCAATTTCAAACCTCTAGTTCAAACCACTAAGAAGTTATTTGACAAAAACTAAAAAAAAAAAAAAATTTGAATACTATATGACAAAAATAACATATTACCAATACATTTTTTTAGGCTGACTGCATACTCTTTCAGCTTTGAGCTAAGTACATTTGAAGGCAAGTGTGGTCAGTTAAATAAAATAAAAAATTAAATAAAATGCCTGGTTGCCTGGTGTTTCAATTTGTAACCTCGCCCGTAAACCAAAGAATTTTTTTTGTGTGGCCTAACATTACACAAAACATAAAGCCTGTTGGATCTATGGATTTTTGAGGGCCACATCGCCCTCAGCCCATCCTATGGATTCACCCCTTTAATAACAGTTTTGGTTTATGTTTCCGTTTGTTGCTTTTGAAGTATGGTACGACGTCCACTTACGATAGATAACATTTACTTGCCTCTGCATTTATTCCCGGGCACATGAGCAATTCCTTGGCAGCTACTTCATTGCCTCTCATGGCTGCGTAATGCAACGGCGTTAAGCCAAAGTTGTCCTGTGAGTTGACGGACGCTCCTTTCCAAGCTAAATAGAGAACAACGCTTGTCGCAATGCTGTAGCTTGAAGTAGAATCGGGAGATCTTGGTTCATCTTTGGAGTCGCCCCACATCCCACGATGAAGGTGAGGCTACCAGACAAAACAATAACGTAAAATTCATACTAATACACAAATATACTGAGAATAATTAGGGCTGTGCTGATGCTGTCACAGGTATCGGTTAAAAATTATAGAAAATAGTACATTAGGCCATAAAAAAAAATTATTCTTAGGTCCCACTGCACAAGCTGAAAACTTCTGCTCCAAGGCATTTTTATATGGTTGTCATCAACTTCATCATTACTGACTAGGAATAAACTGTTCGGTTTTAATGTCTGTTTTGCAACTATTCAGTTTCGCGACATCTGATTGGTTCATTCCTGGAACGTGACCGTCTAATGTGTTGGGGTCTGTTAACGTGTGATGTGAAGTCATGCAAAGCGAGTCAAGATCATTGCCAATGGAGCTAGCAAGCACACATCACTTGCGAACAGTCGATTTAGGGCCCATGACGGCAGCCCACGAAGGATGGCGAGAATGCTATCTACTATCTGCAACATTGAAAAATAAAATGACTTTGAGCTACTTGCACAGTAGCAAAAACAACAAAAAAAGACTTTGAAGTGGTAAAAGATGCTCTAAAGAAGAGCGACCAGTGGATGTTCGCCTTAGCTATGAAGAGAGACTTAAGAAACTTAAGCTCACTACTCTTGTTGAGCGCAGAAACAGGGGAGATTTACTGCAGGTTTTTAAGATTGTGCGTGGCTTTGAAGGTGCCGACCTCCGTGATTTATTTTGTGCTGCCCCACCTGTTGGGACCAGAGGTCACAGGTACAAGCTGCAGAAGCAGTACGCGAGACTTGACGCACGGAAGTACTTTTTCTCCAACCGCACTGTACACGCCTGGAACAACCTCCCGTTTCATGTTGTAGAGGCTCCCAGCTGTAATTCTCGGAAAGAACGCTTTGATCGATTGTAGTCCCCCCCCCCACCCCCCAGCCATTTAAGCTTGCTTCTGGCTGTGTATGTTACCTTCTAAGGCTGTCCAAACTGTAGCAAACTGACCATTTTCGTTAGCACTTTTACTAGTCAAACTTCGCATATTTTTAGTTATGAAAGAGTAATACGATGGTACCAAATACATTTTTGACGTTTTGTACATCAATTTATAATAAAAAATACCATCAATTCGGCAAATTTAGTTTGGTTGAAGTTCATATTACAGACAGTCACTTACGCAAAACCAAAAAAATCGTCCAAGTTCCATTATTCAAACTTGCAATTGCAAGTTTTCGACTGTCGGCATACCAGCAGATAGGAAGAATAGTGAAAGCTGAACTGAATGAAAAACTGACGAAAAGCAGGGAAAATTTCCTACCTTCGTTTCGCATCAGCTCGTTTTAATTTTGAGGCGCTAAAGGGTTAAAAAAACACAAGTTAACCCCTTACTTGTCTAAGACGAGCCCAGCTCGTCACAGACAAGACCAAAGTTGAAATATTAAAAACAGAGTCCAAACTATGCACGAGATGGGCAACAATGGAGAAACGACAATACTAGGTCCCTTTAACAAGCAGACTCTAGAGACGGTTGTAGCTCAGTCGGTAGAGGCGTGTGCCTGAAGTTAAAGAGTTCCTCAAGTTCCTAGTTCGAGTCACATCCGGGTTAGCCCTACTGTTGTGAAGATAGACTGCAGATATAAAATTAATGTAGCGCTTAAAGGCTTAAAGGTTAAGGCTGGATGCGCATCAAAAGTTAAAGCATAATGGCGGAGGGACAGTGTGACATAATTTCCACGTACGCCAGATTTATCTGTTGCTAAATCGCCAAGCTAGCCAGACATAAAACTGATTTTACCTCAACTTCCTCAGAAGAACACATTGACACGTGAAAATTGGTCAAAATTTGATAGTTATGGATTTGAACTTAATTATTAAGACAACGCTGCAGTTTTAAACGTATAAAGCTGAAAAAAATACTGACAGATTCTGAACTACTCTTCTACTACTACAGTAACTGAATGTCAGTTTACTTGAATCCCATTACTCGCAAGTTGGTCTCATGCTTCGTCTAATATCGTTATCAAACCGGTATTGGCAACATTGACACCGGCACAGCCTTAGAAATAATTTGTTACGCTACCTTCCTTTGTCGATATTGATTTATAGGGTTTTGAGCGGCAAATGTTTTAAATCTTTGGTAAACGCCAGGTCCATCTTGGGTTGGGGACTGAATTGGACTTGTAGGGCCGCTGTTTTCTTCCTCTTTGGCCTCATCCTATATCCAAATAACAAACATTAGGCCATTTAAAAAAAAGAAGTTGTTTCTCAAGCCCCGCCGCACGGACTCCAAACCCCCCGCACCGACCTTTTTTTTTTGGTTTACGGAAACCAGAAATGTCAACTCACGATCTGTTCTAACGAATTTTGAATTCACCGGACTTCTTTTTTTGTGCGAGTGTTCTTTTTGCTCACCAAATACTGTGATAGGGCTCCCGTGTAAACCGTCATATTTGGTTGAAGTTTTTCATTAAAAAAAATAGAACAAAATGGCTGTGTTTTAAATTACAACCCCTATATTATGGTAAAAAAGTAAATAAATAATAAAAAAAAATTCGCCCGCCCGCACCGATTTTTTTCGTAAAAGGCTCGAGAAACAACTTTCTTTTTTTAAGTGGCCTTACCACAGTATAACTTCAAGCAAATTATGGCAACGTAATACTTTTAATATGTAAAAAGTAGGGCTGTTAGGATATCGTATCGGTGCAAATACCATGGTGTCGGATCGGCACGATCCATTTTCAGCCTATACTTGCAACCGATACTAAATTAATATTTTTTTTCTGCGGTTGTGCAATTTTAGTTTTTTTTTGTTCACCTTAGGCAGTAGCTTTCCCTTTTACTCCCAACCGAAATATTTTTAAAATTTTATTTATGCAACAACGTAAAAAACTAGGGCCTACTACTTGTGTGCAGACTCAAAAAGATTGATTTGTAGGCCAAAGTTAAGCTATTTGCATTGGTTTTTCTTTTGTTGTTCGTAAGTATCGGTTTCGGTATACTTTGCATGCCAGCATCGGTATCGGATATAAAAAAAAGTGGTATCGGAACAGTCCTAGTAAAAAAGTTTAAATATTACAAAGCAGTCCAGGTTCAGATATCTGCACTAAGGTAACCTCAACCACTTCAGCGAAGGGAAACGAAGTTAAAAAATCTTCTGGGGCTATTACTAGATTCCTTTGCTGATTTTGGCACAGCACAATGTCGCAGCAGGTTTTCTGCTGGACAGCCGCACCTGACGTCGGGCACGAAAATCAGTGCTGAAGATGTATCATGGCGACCATGACAACTGGCGTCAACGTCTTCTTTCATTGTTTTGAATCATTTTTATTGCACAAATTGCAGTCAAACTCATTTTGTAGACACTGCACAATGTTTTGTTTGAAATACCCTCCATGTCTGTGTTGGTTTGGTGACGACGACTCTCGAGAGAGAGGGCTGAGGCCTTACGTGCGACAACAATCCTCTCATCCAGACTCCACCCAAAAACAAGCACCGCCTCTACATCATGTGACTAGTCACGCATAAATAATATTGTGATCCAGTGATTGCCCACACGATGTCTCGTGAAGGTCGGCGCGTGTTCCCTCGCTCATGTGTTAGGCTTCACCTTAGTGCAGAGCCATCGTCTGAATCCTGATTAAATACAAAGCAATAGGTTTAGGAGTTTTTATAAAGGAAAGAGTAAAACAAGCCAAACTGTGAACATGTACACTAGAAATAATGTTGTACAGTAGAAAAACTGTAGAAATACAGTAATGGGATGCCGGAGGGAAATACAAGCAAGTGTTTAGTCGTCCATCCATTTAAATAAGTTAGAATATTTACCGTCTCACTTTGTACAGCGCTGCTTTCTGTGCTGACGTGGAGTCTAATCGTTTTAGTTTTCTTGTATCGAGCTGCAAAGTGCAAAGGTGTGAGACCATCTTCACCTCGAATGTCCACGTCTGGAAATACAGTGTTGCGAAAAAAATCTGTTAGCAAGAGTGGCGCAATGGAGTGGGAGGCATTACAGCTGTTGTCACACAAAGAATACACTCATTAAAAAAAATAACTTAAAAATTTACAAGCCGAGGAATGTTACACAATTGTGTGACAGTTATTAGGAAGAAGCACGAAAAAAAGACACATTTCGGTGAAATCATATAGCGTAGTGTTAATTACCAGTGTTCACTGTTCACATAACTGATCTGTGCAAGGTAAAGGAAACGAATCAAACTTAAAGTTAAACAAAATCCACAACCAAAGCCAAGCGTGTATGGTTGGATGCGCATACAGTTCACTGCTTGGCATGTTTTGTCAAAGGCGGCTTTCCAGCCGTTAATGGATTTGGCTTCGACAACATTATGTAGTATCTTGTTCCAGTGATTAACCAACACTATATGAGAAGAAATGCTTCATCGATATTAGTGTTCACGCACGTGTGCTGCAACTTGAGGAGGTGCCCACGAGTACCAACAGACAGGGCCAAGGTAAAATACTCTTCAGCCTCAGTGCAATTGATTCCTTTTAGAATTTTGTAGGTGTGACGTATGTCGCCTCTCACACGGTGGTCGCTTAGGCTCGTAAGGCGAAGCTCCCGGAGACTTGAATCATATGAGAGTGACCGGAGTCATAGTAGCTAAGATTGGAGTCTTTATTATGACTTACAGGCGTATTCCAGAAATCCACTCAAGCGTGAGTGGGGCTAAAGGTGAGTGTAAGGGTCAAAACGCATCTATAGAAATACCCTCAGATGTTAAGACACTCACATTCGCTTTTGTGGCTATAGTAAAATTGTTGACCCTTACCTTTATTGTTTGCACTCACATTTGCCCTCTCACACTCACACTTCGTGGAGTGGATTTCTGGAATACGGCTGTTAGGCTTCACCGAGTTGGTGGGGCCCGGAATTGAACGTGCCTTTGAGGTCTTTACAACGCCAAAATTAAAATAAGGACTTTTAAGTACAGTAAGCACCCTATGCGAATCCTGTATGTCAGTGCAGGAAGTTCATAACAGTACTTCTTCTGTCTGCCAGATTCTAAAGGTTGGTGGAAATATCGATTATTTTTTCACAAAAAAAGAAAATTACAAACTAGGCGTAATGTAACTGCACCTTGTGACTAAATATACTGTCTTTTTGTTAGGCCTACCAAATTTGCG
>JAHWFP010132628.1:0-17306 GCA_023313725.1 Lithobius niger | reverse complement strand
CCTACCAAATTTGCGAACCATTACAAACTAGGCGTAATGTAACTGCACCTTGTGACTAAATATACTGTAATTTTGTTAGGCCTACCAAATTTGCGAACCGTTTATACCAAACAATCTATAGCATTAAGGATGTATGATGTGCGTGTTTGTACGTCTACTCCTCTGGAACCAAAGCACCTGCAGACATGGGAGTAGAACCAAACGAAAGATAATTAAATTGTACTCCGGTTAGGCCTATTTTCATCGCTGTAACTTGATATTATGACCCTCAAAAATGAGAAAAACCTTTAAAAAATAACGTCACGAAAACCTCCTCGAGCGAAGAGAGATGATCTGGAAAAGGCTGCACGCAAAAATGACCAAAGAGGACGACGTATTTTGCCAAGGGTGTCAAACATTCGTGTTTCTGAAGCACAGAGGTGTGTGGATTGAACGAGCAAAGCGAGAGATTTCCACGTAAAGTAAACTTTTTCAATGTGTGTCTCGCTTTGCTCTCTCTCTCAATCTGTCATCTCTCACCTTCATAGGAGATTACATCTGACGTTCTGCAGACGTTTCTCCAAGTGAGGGATCATCAGAAAGTGTAGTGAAGACGCCCATGGAAAATTCTGTACTGGGCAGGACGTAAAGAACAATATTCTTAAAATAAGTAAAACAAGAAAACCCATATAAAGTGTATACTTACAGACATTACAAATGATGTGTGATTCTTGGTGGTTATATTGATTCAATTACGTTTCTTAGGAAATGTTTGAGCTGATTAAGTGAGCAAAGCGAACAAAAATCAGCGTTTGTCATCAGAAACAGCGTTTATCTGATAAATTGCTTGATCTTTTTGCTTGTCACCTTGGACGAAAAAAAATAATATTGACCTTCTCTCGAGATAACCGATATCACATACTACACTCTTATAATTTGCTTGATCGATTTTTATGTGGAAGGTCTGTCTGTATCATAAGTATTGCAGCAAGAAATCTCCTCGAGCGTAGCGAGACGACGCGGAATGAGCAAGCGAAGCGAGCGACTCTGCTAGTAATATTAAATTGCTGCTTCAGTTAGTTCAACAATCATAAGTAAAACAGAGTGACCGGTTGAAGCTACCGGATCAGTTGGGCTACTTCAACCAGTCACGCTGGCCTGACCATCCAATGGCCACTCAGGCAGTATTCCGCCACTGTTAAAAAATATATATATATATTAACCTGCTCCTCTTTCAATCAAGAACACAACCATGTCGTAAAAGTTGTATCTTGCAGCGTAATGTAACGGACTGAGTTCGTCTTCATCCAGATGATTGATTTTTCGTTGAGCGTGGTTACCCAGTCGATCCAACAAGTATCGCATAACACGCACGTCACCATCTCTGGAAGCCTATAAAGGTAAAAAGAAAGCAGTTTTTTTGGGGGGGGGCATTATCTACCAGACTACAAAGAAGTTAAAAACGTTCATTCGACCTGCCTTTTATCTCAAGTCAATCCTACTTAATAAGTAGTAACAAATACGATACGTTACACTTACAGCTGGCTAGTGGTGGCGGTGTCAAAATTAAGGGACCGCTCATTATTTATATTGGTGCAGTAATGGGGAGAGGGGAGAAGATATGGAAAAAATTTCTCGGTCGGAAAAACAACAATTTGTTGAGTCCTTTCGGGGGGTGGGGAATATTCCACGGGTAGACAGCCAGTTTGCAGTTCACTTGATATAGGTACATCACCTTTCGCCTTAATTTACAGTGCGTCTATTTTTGGCTACACCAAATTTTTTTTGAAGGGGAGAGGGTATTTCTTTTTACCGTTCAAGTAGAGAAACTGTCCACCCAACAGGGCCTCGCACAAAATACGTGTGAAGTGACTTGGTTCGTGATTAAACGACAACTGACAACAGTTGGGTTATGGTTTTGGATAGCGCCTACAGTTGGAGGGCGGCCTTATATGGACAAGGAATGGATACAGCAACTACCCCAATGGGTCCCGCCAAGGACATCACAGGGTGGTGATAATTAGTAAAGATGAGCGCTATGAACAAGGTGCACCGCTAAGCATAATTATGTTAGGCATACATTTTCCCCAAGAAATAAACTATCCCTCTCCATCTCAAGGTAACCTTAGTAGTCGAATTAAAAACAAATAATTTTTTTTCCTTTTCCAAACTAAAAAAAAATATCCTATGTTTTATGTAATAAGAATGGGGATACGTGTGGATTTCAGTTATATTTTTGCATTTTTTAGAGGCAGAAAAGTTTGCAGTTTGCCTGTCAAGTTTGAGATAAACGAAAATTTACAAGAGGCTTCGTGAAAAAAATGCGAAAAATTTTCTGAGTCATTTATTTACAACCACTCGCCAATTGACACTGACAGATGATGAAATCGCAAGAACTCGACCCCCTTTATAACGTACCATTTTAGGTTTTTTTTTTAAATCGAAGAATTAACAAACATATTTTTTTTCCCAATGGAAAGATCACTGCAACCGATAAAAGACTGATCGAGCGAAATGGCTAAAAACATAAATACACTACCTGATGTAACGTTCTATGGATTGCTGATGCTAGTTCTAAACGGGGGCCCAGAGCCCCACCACCAGGGGGAGTAACTGTCATCTCCATGCTGGTGTCCCTGGTATGTTTGGAACCGTGACGACGTTAAAACAGTTCGCCTATAGGTCTAATGACCTGTCACAATTTGTTTGTTCGAATAATTGCCCTTATTTTGTATGACGACATCTCTACCTGCCAGGCTTGGTCTTGGGGTGGCTGCCACTCATTGCTCCGTTCCGTTTTCGTTCAAGGTCCGGCTTTTGATAAAAGCTCCAATGAGATTTTCTCTTAACTGGCCTTAATTTCAACGTAGTAACGCATTTATGAATTTATTTATTATCAATGTAGTCTTAATTGCCGAAATAATTTAAAATTATCTTGTTACGGGAAAAGAGTCTTACGCTAATAGTTTTTTTTTTTTTTTTACACGGACAGTAGCAACGGATCTGCGATGTTACCCGGATCACGTTTTTGGTTGGCCGTGCAAGTTTTTATTTTTTAATTTTATTTTATTGGGTTGTGTGTTTTTGATGTTATATGTTTACCCGCAACGAGCGCGGCAGCGCGAGCGAGGCACGTAATTTGGAAAATAAGAAAAATTGAAAATCATCATTTTCTTGGGATCTGGAGTGTCCGTACGAAAAAAAAGTTATATGCTAGCCGGACATGATTGCTATTTCTTCTAAGCGGACTTATAAATTAGTGGGACAAAAACTATTTTTAGCGATGTAGGAAGTAATTATCTGAACGTATTTTGCAAATTAACTGATAGAAGTTTAACATTTATTTTATTTTACTTCCTGCCTCTTTCAGCAACTTTCAGGTACGCATCACATTTTCTTCAACCCAAAATGCAACATGGCTGCTTTCTCAGGTGGGTCCGGTCGTATGTGACGAAACAACTTTGTAAAAAGTTTTTCCATCCTATTTTGCGCGTATTTTATTATCACTTATAAGTTTTGAGCCAAATCGAATACTTCACACGTTTAATAAGTGTTGGAATTAACAACTTAATGAGACACAGCCACTGTGAGTTAGCAAGCACGCTTGTTTTCAAACTAAGATAAAGTTTACCAAAAGTTTAGTAGACGTAAACCAATTTCAGTAACAGATCCGTTTTCAAGCTGTTCAAATAGCCTAACGGCACAAAAGTTATAGGGGGAAAAGGTTACGGACGAAATTATGCTGAAAATAAATGGAATAGAGTATCCTTGATACAATACGTTATTATGTGTAAAAAAAAAAGTTGAATAAAAAGTTTTGCTGCCGAAACCCGGGATCGAACCAGGGACCTTTAGATCTTCAGTCTAACGCTCTCCCAACTGAGCTATTTCGGCAGATGGTTTGAGCTCGCTTGTTTGACAAAGTGTATTGTCATCAAGCGTTCATCGCTCATGCTATTTCTTGAAATACTTTCATTGTTGAACGCAATTGTTAGGCATTAAATCAAATGCGATAATAGAACAAACAGCCGTCGTCCTACACTTTCAATTCTTCGTATAATGGGACCATTGCAAAATTTGAAATATTTTGGAAAATTTTGACCCCTCCCAGCGTTCTTATACGGCCTTGAATTCCTTGAAAAGCCTTAAACTTAAAAACCGAAAATTCATGGGTTAAAAAATCTTGAAAATTGGAACCTTTGTTGTCGGAGTCTGGAAATGCCCTTGAATTTTGTGAGTGCACTTTGTATGAATGCAATAACAGTAAGTTTCATTTATGAATACAATTAAATAAATAAATAGAAAAAGTTAAATAAAATAGAAATAATTTATCAGCTGAATCCATTTGTTCTGTGAACGATGCTCCCTTCGGATTGGACTGGAAACAGAAACAAGCGGCTACATCAACTGCCTAGTCGCACTGGTCTTCTGTACAGTTCCTCCACTTCCAATGTTGAGGCGCAAGCCTCTATCATGCACTACAACAGCTATCTTTATTATACTAATCTAAAAGCAGTAGCCGTCACAATTGTCGGTTAAAAATGTGTTAGCTTTTAGGCCTATTTTACATTTTAGGCGTAATTGTCAGCTTTTAGGCCTAATTTTAACCAGCAGTTTTAATTTCGTAAGTTGCAGCTAACGGAGATATGGATTGTATAGTAAGCCTATTCATTTTTGCAACACGGTGCGCCTACAGGCACACAGTTACAGTGTTACAACGTAATGCGCGACGTAGCATATATAGATCAGTGGTAGTAGGGAAGTGACGAGAGAGATGCTGTTGATGAAGCCAACAGCGACTCGTAGCAACTTGACGTTGCCATGGTAATATGATTTTAGGCCCAATTTTCATTTTTAGGCCTAATTTTTAAATTGCAGTTTTAATTTCGTAAGTAGCAGATACAGGCCTAATGGAGAATTTGGTTCGAAGGTAAGCCTATTCATTCATGCAACAATGCGACGAGACTATTTTAAACGAAGCTAACATCCATTTGTTTTTATTGAGTGTTACCTTAGGATTTCCATTCGACGATCAAATGTTATTATTTAATTTAGTTACGTCTTGGAATTTAGTTACGTCTTGGAATAATGAGAGGTGGAGTGCAAGGGAGAGCTCATTCTGAATGGGTGTGGTAGTATGAATGTACATGAGTGACAGAACTAGTTGTCGAAATATACGAAGAATGAAATCCAGTTGTGGGCTCGGTATACGGTTTATTCTGCCTGCACGCTCAATACATTATGCGTTCGATATAGTATTGAGCACACATGCAGAATAAACTGTACACCAAGTACACACCCTGATTTCATTCTTCATATATTCGACAGCAAGTTCTGTCGTTCCCGTGCTTTCATACCACCGCACCCATTCAGAATGAGCTCTCCCTTGCAATCCACTTATTCCAAGAATAATGACAGGTTCAGACAGAAGCCTTGGGTTTTAGAGTTTACAGCTCCCTAGCTGTCCTGACACCTGAGCACATAATTTACATAATTTATGTTTAGTTAGAGATTATTTTCTCGTACAATTAATAAAGGTATGCAAAAATAGAAGTGTGATGTCATTGTTCCCCACCCTATTTTACCTTTAACACACTGAACTGACCTGCACCTCCCCTTCGGAGTGTCATACTTTTTGATTCTTATTCATGCAAGCAATTATTAAAAGAAGGAATTTCAGTGCCTCTGAATTGTGTTCATGATCCATCTATAAGAATCAAATTTATAATTTATGGAAGAGATATGTTTTGAAATTATGCATCCTGTTAGCTATAGAGTTTCACAGATGTCAAATCACCTCCAGAGTTCAGCACTCTTGCTCCAACAGAGGCTTGACCTCCTCATCCTCAGTTTCCGATTCCCCGCTGCAAATGTCCATCCTTAGAGTGTCACCCAAAATGGTTTAGAAATGGCCGATTCACCCTAATGTCCCGCTGGCATTCCTGAAAAAGGGTCCATGACATCGGTGGAGCCCACCTTAGGTGAAGTGGCAAAGGAAATGTGAGAAACTCCGCAGGGTTCCTTCACTGGCACGGGCATGTCATTTGTTTTGTGTGGCTTCACCCATAGAGCGGTTGGATGACCTGACTTCCCAACTACAACTCGTAGTTCCTACAATCCTCCTTCCAGTAGTCCTCGCTGAAGGTTTGATTGGGTTTCACCTAAAAAAAAAACCCTTTCATCCATACTTTAGCTGACACATGGAATGAATGTCTGCCCTTATCTCCGTGGCTGTCTTTTGGCTTTTCACTCTGCTTTTCTTACATCACCGGAGTGGTGTCATTTCTTGCCATGGAAATCTTTTGCTGATTTTGTTGAAGTTGACTCACTTCTGCAGTTCTCCTTTGAGGTTGGGGGCTAGGAAACCCGCAGCGCTGGATGCCTGGATTACGGACCTCACCTCGGCAGGAGCTGTGGCTGATGAAGTGATGTTTTTCTTCTCCGTCTCTGAAGGTTTGTGCAGATTCCCTCTGATGCCATAGTTGTAGTTTGCTTTCGTCCGCATATTGTCTCAGGTTCCAGTGCCCATAAAATTTAATTGGTCCTATTCTGAGGTACGTACTGCATAACCGCCACTAATGACGTGACTCAACAACCTCCGGACTTGACGTTTTGAGAAGTTGCAGCTTATGAAAGTTTTAAACACTACAAAGTGGCCGCCTAATGTTGATGAACGGAGTGCAGCAAATGAGCGGTACGTAGTGTTTTTGGTAAAAATGGTTTATACCACATATTACCCTTAGTCATATCACACATACTATATGGACCATATGTTTTACACGAGCTCCCCAGGCAAGCAGAGTTTCCCTGGAACGTGGCTACTTTCGTGATGTCAACACTTGTCATCAACCTATACTTTCTGGATTTGGTCCAAACTTGGGAATCGGGTGGAGAAACTCAGTTGCCTTTACTTGTTCCACCTTACAATCTGCAAAGAGCACGTATTTTTAGTCCTCGTACATCCTAGAAATTGAATCCTAGAATTTTTTTGTAACGATTGACAAAACCCATTCCTGGAGTTCTAGGATCCATTTTGCTAACCGTCCAGTAGGTTGTTTTAGTGACTTTAGGAAATGAACGTCCGAATCATCCATTTGGAGCAGAAAAGGAGTATTTTCAACCACCACATCCCCATGTGACAGTGAAAACGTGTATTTCTCATTTGCATTCCTATCTACAAGAAGGCTGATCTTTGCATTTTTACCGTCATTCTACTTTTGTCCTGGCAGCCAATTCAATAGATAAGAACCCACATCCTTCAACGTATTGGGAAATCACCTCTTCAAAACCAGAAATGAGATGTGAGCAACTTTCTAAATGCTTATCCAGGTCGGGGAGTGCTAAACCACAGTTTTCTAGTAGTGCAAAAAAAGCACTTTTTTCAAATTTACTGTTAAGCCAGCATTTCCTAGCCTATCCAGTACGTCTGGAATATGATTTAGGTGGTTTTGATAGGTATCTGAATAAATGAATAAATCGTCCATGTAAATCATGGCGTGGCTATCCAGGGCATTGCCCAACGCCATATCCATAAGCTGTGCAAAGGATGCTGGTCCACTGCATAGCCCATACGCCATTCTTTTGAACGGCCGCGACCCTATGTGGCAGCGAAAACACGAGTATTTTTTTTTTCCATTCCTTTCTGCAAGAAGCCTGATTTCTTCTCGAGGATGGAAAACCAGTTGGTCTTGCCAAGCATGGCGAATACACGATTGGCATTACTGGTGGCTGACTGTCTTTCACAGTCTTGGAGTTGACAAGATGATAGTCAAGACAGAATCTCTTAACCCTTGCATCACCCCTTTAGGAGCAAGGTCAGGTATCGGTCCCCATGGAAAATAGGGTGCTCACTGATGTCATCGCTGATCTACTCAAGCATTTGGGCTTCAATGATTGCTCTGGTCTCCTTCTTAACCGGTCAATGAAGCAAACAGACTGTTTGTGTGCCTGGCTCGATCACAATTTTGTGTTGGTAGAGATGTGTACTGCCCCATTTAGGTCTTGATACATTTAAATTTGTGCAAACACATTCTCAACTGTTTGCATTGTGCATTCAAACAGCGAGCCTGTTGGACTTTTTCTTCCAAGTGGGCATCATCCTCAGCACATCATTCACATTCCATCTCTACATCCAGTTGTACGAGTTGTCAAGTTTTAGTCTGACCAACCTTTGCAAAAGGAATGGTTTCTTGTTCTCATGAACGTAATTCTAGCCATTTTTGTGGATATCTGGGATGATGCCAGTCCGACCCAAGAAATCTCTGCCTAGAATTACACTATCAGAAACGATCTCAAGGATAAGAAATGTTTGTTTGCTGAGTAGAATAACCGTCGGGCCATGTAATAGTTGCTCGCCCGTACCTGTCACCTTGGATATAGTGGTGAAAATGAAGGAAAAGCAGCAATCCCAGAACCACTTTGTGCCTCTGCCAGCAAAGCATTAGCAGTAGCACTGGAAATGATTGTGGAACTGGCTCCAGCATTGATTAAAGCTAAGAAGGGTTCTCCAGCCACTTTAACATTTATTGCTGGAATGCCAATGTTGCAGACTTCTCTCGTACGATACTGTCCACAGCACCATACTTGGCTAAGGCTTGGGCCATGTCTTGGTCTGTTGCCGCGTGTAGAAACCAGTGAATGTGAAGAATCTCCACACATTCTTTCAGGTCCACTAAGTTACAGGTCTTCCATTTGCCCACACAAGGTCACTCAGCATTTCTTTCCCCTCCAGTGAGGCCAGCAGAATCTGGTACATATTATTAGACTGCAAAATGTTCCCCGAGATATGGATGACTAACCGAAGGACACAAAACAGTCAATGACATCTCCATTAGAACAAATTCCAACGAATCACAATGAAGCCCCTTCGTCCACTTCGATCGGGTGCCGCCATCTAAGATGGCCTTGTAAATTAATACAAATGAAAATGGAGTGAGAAAATAGAAAGAAACCCTTGTCGCAACATCTGGGGACTGGAGTGCAGCCCAGTGCATGGCCACAAAAAATTCTCTCTTGTCATCACAGTTTGGATATCATTTTCTTAGCATTTTGAGATGAATGGGTTTGCATCTGTACGTTTGCACTGGCTTATTAAAAGAAAAATTAATTTGTGCAGCACAAAGTAATACCGCTCACAGTTTACTCAAGTTACTGACGTTAACATTATTAGTTTGTTTTACGTCTTTAAACAAAATCAAGTAATTTGTATGTAAAAATTATTTAAATGTGCACTTTTGGTGGTTCAGACAAAGGAGACCACAAAGTCGTACTTTGCATGAATGGCTGCTAACATCCATCTTTCTAACTTAAATTACCAATGCAACTTTCTTTCTGTTTCGAACTTTCTATTTCTAGCTGCACAATGGAAGAGGATATAGCTCCAGGGTTTCGTAAAAGACGCTTTTCTGGCATTGCAGAACATCGGTAAGAATCTTCAACGATCCTTAATGACTTTAGGTGGATTGTAAACTCCGAAAAACCGATATGAGAGAATTAAACACTGGGAATGTGATGAAAATGAGATCGCTCTTGAAAACAACAGTAGAAACATCAGCAAAGAGAATATTAAAAGCTTATTTATTGTTCTATGTCTGCTGTCGCCAGAGCTGTGTTAGGGATCCGGCGCCTGTAAAAATCTTCTCCACACCCCATGGTATATTCCACAATTAGAATTGAGGTGTATACAAGCCCAGACACCCCCAGGGTTTTCGTAGAAATTTTGCTGCCATTTTTCCTTAAGCTTGTCAGTTGTTTTTGTTCTTCTCTTTCCCCCTCCAACTGCCTTAGCAAAGCCTAAAAAATGAGTGATTCTCCACAATGTTGCCCACACAAGAAAGACTATTGCCCGCATAGGATACACTAGAAATGTAGTCATCCTGTTAAGAAAAATAAAACTACCGTTCTCGGAAGTGATATCATCACTGATTAGATAAGGATAACTCACCCGATGATGTTGCTGACTCACTCGGTGGCCACCTTGGATCTTGCTGGGGAGTCATCTTGAATCTTGTCAGCCATCTTAAAGAATAATGGTTGCTGGTTCACTTCAGTTGACCTTAGTTCTCAGTTGGTATTTTTTTCATTTTCTGTAAATTTAGTATTGGGAGTGTAAAACAATTTTTTTCTTACGCTGGGCTGGAGTGAGACTCGAACCCCAAATGCTGGGGTGGCAACCAGTGACATACGCTACTGGACTATGACATCTAGTTGATAAAGGGAAGGTAATAGTTGGTGTGATATATAATTGTTGAGTGAGACGACGTCATGGATTGGTGCCAAACCCATTATGCAATTTGGTCAGCCATGACGTCAAAGGCAGGCCATCCCATAATCCAATTCGGTTGGCCATTTTGTGTGATGTTAAAAGGATTTCCCCGCTATTATGCGCTTCTATCGGCTGTATTGTCTCATAGCAAGTTGAGACATGACGGGGCTGTCGTGAGGAAAGGCTCTCCTCCTTTCATGCGTGGTGTGTGTACTTCACTGGAGCCCAACACCAGTGTTAGCCATGCAGTAGGGGGTCCTGTTAAGGTCCTCGCCATTGGAATTGGCGGGTGTGCATCACTTGACTTGTGAATGGCTGGCTGTAGGAGCCAACGATGATCTCAGGCTTGAACAGGTTAACCAAAGGTGATAAGGCGACAGGCGGCAATTGGTCGGGTGCGATAGGCTCCTGGGCTCTCGCCCTAGGAGCCTAAAAATAAAAAAAATCTAGGTCCTATATTTAGTGTAATTCAGGTTCGAGCCTGATGTTCAGCCACTCCTGGCATTTCGAGAAGAGAAGGGCGATGTGATGTCTCGTGCTCATGCCGAGTGTGGCATGTAAATTATGACATCGGAATTACCTAGTAAAATTGTCTCTGGTGCTACGGTTTTGGCTGGGAGTGCGTCAAACCTACAAAGTAGAATTGAGAAAGCCAAAAAAGATTGTGTTGGTGCATAAAGAAATTGAAAAAAATGTGATTTTGAAATGTGAAAAAGTGTGTGAAGGTTTATGGTAGTTGTAGTTTTTATTCACTCTTGTTGCGGCAAAGGCATTACAATTAGAATCGGTTGTGTGATTAGAAAAATGTATGTCGCATAAGCCTAAAACAATTTTGTACCTCTCAGTTACCATAAAGAACACACGCTGCCCACTGCGGAGAGGCCAAGATACTCAGTGAACTCGGTCCGACCCCAATTTCGTTGTGGCAGCGAAGCCATCAAGTCAACGGTGGTAAGTTCTAATATTCCACATATTTGTTTCTTTTAGTCTTCCGTACAGCTATATCGGCTGAGAAAACTATTGCAACGATTTTGTCTGTCCGTCCTTCGCCTTTTTCAATTTCGGAACGGTACCAGATAGAGACGACAACGGTTGACAACGTTACCTTAAGTGTCGAAAGTTAGTTTAAAAACACGGTAGATTAAAACATCGTTACTTCTTTATAGCTAATTTTCTTCCTCGACGTAACTAGATGAAATAATAACATTTGATCGTCGAACTAAAATCCTAAGGATAACACGCAGCCGAAAAAACAAAAGGATTTTAGCTTGTTTAAAATAGTCTCATCGCATTCTTGCATGAATGAGTAGGCTTACCGTCGAACCAAATTCTGCATTAGGCTTATCTGCTACTTACAAAATTAAAGTTGCAGGTAAAAAAAAAAATTAGGCCTAAAGACTGAAAATTAGGCCTAAAATCACGTTACCAAGTTAGTCAAGTTACTACGAGTCGCTGCTGGCTTCACCAACAGTACTTTGTTATGACTTCTCTCCAGTGCGTCTCTCCCGTCACTTCCCTACCACCAAGAATTCTTGCTGCCACTGATCTATATACGTTGAGCACTACGTTGTAACACATTGACTGTGTGCCCAGAGGCGCACCATGTTGCAAAAATGAATAGGCTTATGTACAATCCAAATCTCCGTTACCTGCAACTTTCGAAATTAAAACTGCAAATAAAAATTAGGCCTAAAAGCTGACACATACGCCTAAAATCTAAAATAGGCCTCAAAGCAAACACATTTTTAATCGGTAATTGTGATGATTACTGCTTTTAGATTGTATAAGAGAGATCGCTGTTGCAGTGCGTGATGGAGGAGTGCGCCTGAACATATTCAGAAGTGACGGAAGTGTACAGAAGATCAGTTGCGACTAGATAGTCGCTGCAGCCGCTTGTTTTTTTTTTAATGAACCCGTGAATATCCGGTTAAACAAAGAAATGTTGGCAATGTTCACGTGCTCTTCATTTAAAAATAATATTTTCACGTAATTTTTGTTTCTGATTGAATATCCGTTTTACCTCTTAGTGCTAAAGCAATTAGATATATGCCTGTTTTCCCTACAATTTAGCAGCGGTTTGCAGTTCTGCATTTGTGTTGGATGCGTCTCTTGCAATGCCAGATGTATTTGTGCAGAAACCAAATAGGTGCTAGTTTGGCTGTAGAAACAAGATGGCCATTTTTTTATCTCACGAATAAAACATTTGCTCATTTACTGTTAACACGGCCATATTTTTATAAATAAAGTGGATGGAGTGTTCCACTGACTAATTCTTTTGTGATCTGCCATTTCCTTCAAAAGGGGCTCCCCTATGTATTCCTCTTCCTCCCTCAAGGCCCCCCCCCCCCACAAAAAAAAATTATTAATGGATTGTTTGTGAGGTAACATTTTCCGGGTTTAATTATATTAATTAATAATTAATAATAATTAATGACTGGCTAACCGTTCTTGCAAACGTGTTCTCGAAAGCTAGAAATGGCCTAAATAATCTAAAATGCTTTAGCCCCAGATTGGGTGTCTTATAGTGCTCCCCCACAGATCTCTAGCTGGTTTTGCTGGGCCGATACTGAAATACTTTCCTGCTGTCTGCACCAGAGTGAGGTCATAATAGTTGTCGAAATCTTAGGTCGAGTCGGCAAGATGGTGGTCTCTCTCCACCCCCCCCCCCCCCCAACTAAGTTCCCTTTGGGATGGTCCTGCTCACACTGGAAGGGAAAAAACTAAGAAAATTTTTTTAAATGTTAAAAAGAAATCAGTCTCATACTGTTTGTTTTCCATCGCCAACAGCCATCGTACGCATCGACAGCAAACATGGAACCTTTCAACTACAGTGGAGTTGCTGATAAAAGACAAGAAATCGAGAAACCAAGTATGTCCAAACAGAAGCTTGTGAACAGTTTCCTGGGAGACACGCTGGAGTACAGGTAGCCTAGTTGGTGTGGCCGTTAAGGTGTCATTAAAAAAAAAACTATTGTTAATAATAACTCTTCTTGAAATCATTGCATACGGCATGTTATACAATACTAGCTGAAGAGCTTTTTTTTCAGGAATGTATGACTATAAAAAATCATGTATTTTTCAGGATTATCATGACTGTAAAAAAACCATGACTTTTCAGGATTATCACGACTGTAAAAAAATTATGACTTTTCAGGATTATCATGACTTTTCATGAATATTACGAAAATATGCTTAGTATAAACACCATGCATTCAATTACTAAGGGATCCCGCGCACTGGGCGGCCAGATCGCGCAGCCAGTGGTATTCGCGGCCAAAAAACACGGCGACGTGCCGCGCGGCCACGTCATAACGTGGTGAAAAATGAACACAGAGCAAGTATGGTCGCCTGCACCCGTTCGGGATCCCAGTAGCTGCAGCGACTGTCTGGCCGCCGCAGCCACACAGTTTGCTACATATACCGTGAGCATTCTCATTGGCCGCAGCGACCTGGCCATGCGGCTTGGCCGCTGTGTGCGCGGGGGCCCTAAGTGGTATAATAAGCATCCCTTACAACTGGATTATAAGTGGTATTATAAGTATCCACTACAAAGCAGTATTAATTATTTTCTCTGTAGCCAAAGTGTCCCCGATCTCTCGAATCTGCAAGATTTAGCACCAGAGGTTGAGGATTGGGTGATGTCACCGCCGCAACTATCGCCAGAAAATGTATTGCATAATATTGGTGAGTTAGCATAAATACGTTTGGTGTTCACCAGGTTAACGTACGAGTGCAAAGTAGTATAGAACATCAAAAAAATTTGCCAGTGTGCTGACGAAAAAAAAATCAGCAAAAATGTTGATATCATGCGACCCTTTGGGCAGAAAAAACTGTACAGTTCTTAAGTGCAATTTTATGCAACACCAACTGAAGTTCTTAATTACTGCACTTTATCAACGAAACTGAACTTGTTGGAAAACTGCAGCAATTAAGAACTTCACTTTGTGTTACATAAAATTGCCCTTTTGAACTACAGTTTCCATAAAAAAGCATTTCTACATAAAAACTGCACTTTATAAAACTGCAGTTCATTGAACGAGAGTTGTTATAAAATCGAACTTATCTTTCCTACTATACCACGCGCCATGGCTGTTTGCTGTGACGTGCATATCACGTGACCGGGCTAGTCCAATCAGACGGCCAAACAGCCGTTGTTCTCGTTCGTCATTGGCTAACTCATAGTGACGTCACAGCACACAGCCATTGCGCATGGTTTAGTCGTGCTAAGATGATTATTAACTTGCGTACTACCTAGAATTTATAGGGTTGGGGAGGAGAATGTGTAACTGTAAAAAGTCCCTATTGAAACTTGTTACATTCATTCCTATTAGTTCCGCCCGAGTTTTCGGAGGGCGCCAAACGTTCCATCTGGTAATTTTTCTTCATTTTTTTTTCAGCCCAAATCTAAAGCAAACTAAATTACAACTAAGCTAAACTAAATAATAATTAAATACAAGCTAGTTTCGTTTAATTTCTTGCTGAAAACTGAGTTGAAATAATTTCCACATAAAACTCATGGCACCCTCTATAAAACTCTATAAAACTCTAAAACTTAGATGGAACTAATAGGAATGAATCTAAGTCGTTTCAGAAGGGGTTTCAGTCACAAATTCTCCTCCCCAACCCTATAAGTTCTTGACACTGCCTATTTCACTCACCTAGCTTACTCATTAAGGTACGAATCAACCTTATATACCCACTCATTCGTTACAGTTAATAGTTATGGTTTTGGGATTTATATTTTAATTATTTTCCCTTAAATAAAGCAGTGCTGAGCTTACTTTAAACAATTAATTGGCCCCTGTTCTTTTAAACTTTAAGAACTCCATTATACATAATTAAAACTTCAACATGATTTAGGAAGTGTTAAAAACTTGAAATTTTAAATTAAGTTGTCTCTGGATTGGAACTTCAGGTTCTGTGTAAAACTGCAGTTTACCAGTGCTTGGAAATGCTGTTCGTACATTAAATAAAACACCACTTTTTAAAAGTGAAAATCGGCCATTGTTGTAGATTGCAACTGTACATCTATTTCTGAACAAATTTTGACGTTAAACTAAAGTTTTCAACCGGCATTTAGTGGGGTGACGGTAATAGAAGTGGGGTGCACATAATCTTGGTCAGCAACTGTTTTCCAAAATCACTTAATAGACAGTTGATAAAAGTGACGGTAATACTGGCACCACTGCAGCTGGAATGGGCAGTAAAACCATTGAGAAATTTGGTACATAAATACGCACCTTCAGCTAGTTATATATTAAACTGCTTTAGTTGAAGACAGCTAGTCTTAAATCCAGCATTTTGAATCAGGAACCGCAGTTCTGGAATGAAAGTGCAGTTTCAGTCTACAAGAACTGCACTTAAAAAGTATACAGTTTGTACAAGAACTGGAGTTTTGTAGCAGTCCATAACAATGGATTCTGCAGTCTGAAATGTAGCGGAACTGCAGTCACCATCTCGAGAACTGCAGTTGAAAACTGCACTTTTGTGTCACATAAACTACAGTTCCATTATAGAACTGCAGTTCTGTCATAGAAATGCACTTCCAGCTACAAGAAATGCACTTCAAAACTGCAGTTTCCATAAAAACAGCACTTCTGTAATGAAACTGCAGTTCCTTCCACTCTACAAGAAGTGGCCAGTTGCTCACTGAAACTGCAGTTATGTATGCTAACAGCAGTTCCCATCTACAAGAACTGCAATTGAAAACTGCAGTTACAATCTACAATAACTGTAAGAGTAATTGAAAACTGCACTTTGCTGCAGAAACTGTAGTTCCATAACAGAACTGAAAGAGTTAAGAGTAAAAACTGCAGTAAATATGCAGTAAGTGCAGTTTTCATGAGAAAAACTGCAGCGTTTATTTTTTTGTACTGGTGCAAAAACCTTACAAAACGAAACGTTGAACATTTTTTCTGTTTCGTGTGAGCGGTTTATACCCCGATTTAAATCACACTAAATTCACACTAAAAAATTGCTGATAATCTATAACAGGGTGTGATGGATGTCGTGGAGTGCGTAAAATTGGGGCGAGGGATAACCGTCTAATTGGAAAATCGCATAATTGGAAGAACGTATAACGGAAAACGGTATAACGGAATATCATCTAATAGGAATTCGTATAACGGAAAAGCGTCTACCTGGAAATTCGTATAATGGAAAATCGTCTAATATACCTGCCTCACTCGCGCTGCCGCGCTCGCTGCGGCTATACATATAACATCAGAAACCTCAGTTAGACGTTAATCCAGTTAGACGTTTATCCATTATACAATTATCCATTATAAGATATTCCGTTTAGATGCTTTTCCAGATTTTTTATTTAGGCAGATTTTAGACAATTATCCCATTAGACGATTTTCCAGTTAGACGTTCGTCCGACGCCCCATATTAACGTCCAAAGTATTATTCGGTGCGATTAACGTGGCGAATATTTTGGTGTTTTGATATCACTCCATTTAAGGGCCGTCATATAATTCCTAAGTTTATTTTCATACATGTATTGGCTAAAGGGGTTGGCAGTCATATATATTCATTAGCCTGCTATTTTGATGGAGCGGAACAGTAATTCTCCCACGCCTGCACCAAATCACCGATAATAGTTCAATCACCGTACGATGACAGGGGAAGAGATGATTAAGGTGTGGACTCATCTAGATCGATTGACTGCTTCTGGGTTTCAATTGCGCGCCTCTTGACCTTAACAGTACTTGGGACATGGCTGCAACATTAACCTGGGCCAGCAAATCTGAGCAGCGAACGCCTTTGGTGTCAATCCTTTGACATTTTGGTCAAAGTCTCTTGGGGGAGTTTGGGTCTCGGCCGAAATCCCCCGGGTAACTGCAGGGTAATCATTCGTTGGCGGTGATTCCAGCCGTCAACCGATTAATCACGCCAGGCAGAATGTATGAAAGCGACTACGGACAAGGTTCCCACCACCCGTTGAAAGCTAGTGTTGGATCGAGTTTACGAGTTGTGCTTGCAGCGCGTGCGGGGCTGTTGACAGATTCAGTTCAATCCGTCACCACATCCGTAATACAGGCGGCGGCGCCCCCCCCCCCCA
>JAHWFP010132627.1:0-21319 GCA_023313725.1 Lithobius niger | reverse complement strand
TTAACTGGAATGACAGAGTTCTCTACATGGCTGGGTTAAAGTGTGGCATAGTTTATTGTCAGCTCTGCCTTATAAGGGGAGAGTCACATGACACTACATGCAATACGTATATACAGTAGAGTGCACAAGGAAAGGATCTGTGGCTCCCTCTGGTTAAGGGTAGGTAACGTAGCAACACCACAAAAGGAGTGATATCAACACACCAAAACATTCGCCAGGTTAATCACACTGCTTAATAGTTCGAATGTTAAATGAAAACTATAACAATGCTACTTTCGGTAGCAATGTTCAAGTTTTCATTTAACGTCCAAAGTATTATTCGGTGCGATTAAGTTGGCGAATGTTTTGGTGTGTTGATATCACTCCTTTGAAGGGCCGAACCATTCGGAACTTGGCGGCCCCTTTTACCAGTTTTAGTTTTTGATGATATCAGTCCTTTTTTTAAAAATTGTGTATTAGACTCAACTCCACTACCGTGCAGATGTGTAATAAATTGGCACGTCAACAAGAAATTGGTTTTCAACAATTTGCCACTACCTTTTGCCTATAGGCCGAACCATTCTCAACTTGGTCACCTCTTTATAGGTTTTTGATTTGGTTTTAATTTTGTTATAATTTGTTTTATTTCGTTAGTTTTGGTGTGTTGATCTTTGAAGGGCGGAACCACTCTCAACTTGGTGGCCTCTTTACCAGTTTTTGGCTTTGTTTATTTTGCTTTGTTTTTAGAGTTGGTTTTCTTTCGTGAATCGGGCGTGAATACATTTTTTTGGCAACGTTTAGATTTATCGTGCTACACTAGTGTGTTTCTAGGCACCACGTCAGTATATACGTTCTCATTGTCCGAACTTTGGCTGTCCAATGAGAGACGATGCCGACAATACTAACAATGGTTATAACAATATTAATTTTCGTACTTACGCGCCATCCCACGCCATCCTCGTTACATCCCTAGGCTCCAAACCATAAAAGGTACGCAGTTCGTATCGTACTGTAGCCATTTGTCCAATTTCATAGCTGGAAGCCTTCCCGTTATATCGGTATCGAATAATCACCCTATGGAAATTAACATGGGGATGAGCGGACTAGAATTAGCTAGTAGCTACCTAGCTACACATTTTCAACGTTATTAAGGGTAAGATTTTGCATTGAAAGCAGCTTAGCCGGCATTCTTACACGAGTTAATTTTTGTCAGGTGGGTCATTGCTCTTGGTTTTAAACACAATTTAAGCTTTTGTACCGCATTATTATTTTTCTCCAAGTACCTGAAATGTGCCCAACTATGCTTCAAGATATAAGACACTGACGCTATGGCGCCGCGCTACAATGGTTTACAACCTTGACTATTGAATTGATGTGATGTGATGTTTGTTGTGATGATTGTTGCCTAACTTGGCGCGACACACTAGCGTGTGTCTAGATGTAACCACTGAGTTGTATGCAGACACTGACGAGTAAATCTTTGTATATTACTCAACAATGACTATTATTTAAATGTGGGGGGACCCGGGTTTCCTCACGTTTTGATGCATAAACAAAAAAAGTTAAGTATGAAGAGGGATATACATATACAAACACACACACACACACACACAATATATATATATACATACAATATTTTGCGACACTAGCACAAAAGGATGAAGAAGGCATTGGTTGTATCCACTTACTGTTTACCTAATTACATAAAAAAAATAAAACAATACCAATTGTAATAAAACCGGTAATTCTTTGTTATAAATAATTAAAATGTCATTAAAAAATATTAGATAGTTGGTCAGATCAACTCCCTTCAGGCTATATTTAAAGGTTGCTTATGTAGGCACCTGGGCAACATCCGCAGAGAGTGCATCCCACGGACTAATAACCCGATTTGAGAAGAAGAACTTTAAGCAATCTCGCTAGTTTGTTTAATAACAAGATTAAGTCGGTGACCCCTAGCGTATTCACCTTTCCTCTTTTGGAAGAAACGGTTACTATTAATGTTTATAAGTCCATGTAGAATTGAGTATGTTAAGTTTAGATCCCGTCTTAGCCTTTTAATTTCAAAAAAGTCAAGATTTAAGATTTTTAAGCATGCTGTGTAGGTTTTGTACCTAAGACCCGGCAAATACTTTGTAAATCTTCTCTGGACAGACTAAACAAGATTAATATATTTTAAGAGATATGGAGACCAGAATTGACAGGTGTATTCCAGGATTGGTCTCACGTAAATCTTGAAAGCCCATACCAGCATATTCCGATAACAAGAGATAAAACATCTCCTAATAAAAGGCGTTTTCTGTCATACAACTATCACGATATTAACACAGTGAGATCCACTTTTAAGGTCACTGGAAAACCAGACACCTAGGTCTTTAACTTCATTAACGTGATACAGAAAATGTCCATAAAGTGCATAGTCCAAATTTTTGTTTTTTTTACCAATGGGGAAAACTTTACGTTTTGGACTGGATAAGGGTAAGTTCCATTTTTTGACCATAGTTCGAACTGTAGCAGGGACCAGGACAGTGCATGATGGTCCTCATTGGTTATAATCCTGTTATAGAACTTAACGTCATCATTATTTCGGGGTAATAATGCGCGGATTAGAGATTTTTAGATCATTTACATTGACCAGAAACAGTAGCAGACCCAGCACAACCGTGCAGAACAGCACTTATAACATAGCATTCTTCAGAAGCTGTTTCTCAAAACAGATCTGTTGCGTTCTATTTGACAGGAAATCCTTTATCCATGTAAGTATGTGACTCCCAATACCATAATTTATAAGTTTAAGACTCAGCTCTTGGTGAGGTACAGGGTCGAAGGCTTTAGCAAAGTCAATCATGAAGCTGTCTGCTCTCCAAACCCTCACTACTCGGACTCATGGGACGGCCGGTGTGCCTTAAACTTTTTTAAAGTGGGAGAGCAAGGGATGATGGAATCATGGTGTAGCCTCCTATTGTATAGGGCCATTATCACATCAGGGTCCAAATCACAGAGAGGCCACTAGTTTCCAAGGAACGACCTGGGTTACGCCAAGGACTTCCTTACTACCAGGTGAAATCAATCGGAGGTTTGAGTTTAACATTAAATAACTCTGCTTTATTCCTCATTACGTCTACCTGCGTTGGAGGTCACTCTTCAAGAGAGTCAGTGCATCGTGCTCTCTTGCCTGGTTGGTTGGCAGACGCTCATGCACAGCTGACCTCTGGTGGAGAGTGTACACAACAGGAGAAAGCACGCCAAGTCCAGCAGAGACTCGTCACAGACACTCTCATCATCATGGGGCGGGCAGATAACCCAGTTTGGATTCATGCTCCCTAAAAACATACAGCAACAACAAATGCTGTAACTGTATTACTGATTAGTAACTTTGAACTACATGTATGTTATTATTATTTTTATTATTATATATGCAATGTTATTCTTATATATATTATATTATTATTATTATTAACAGATTCGGGTTTAAATGGTAATTGGGAGCATCTGATCTATGTCAGTGCTCCCATATATACTTTATCATGGGTAGATGGGTAGATATCTACCCATGACTTTATTCAGTACCAGTGGCACACCTGGTGGGCGTGCGTAACAATGACAGATTACACCAGCCCTAGTGGCAGGTGTATCCGGATAATCCATCGCCAACAATTAATTGCTGAACAATACATCGCATATGCAAACACATCGTACTGACAATTTATTGCACGTTTTAATTAATTTTATATTATAAAGCAAAGTTTTACAGCAAAACAGACGATGTTATGGGGGAGCCACCAGGTAACGCTGGGGGCCCTCCATAACGCTGGATAACTCAGTCGGAGACGTCTTAACAAGGCAAACAGTGTTTACTTCGCTTACGCACGTCCTTACACTCTGACGGTGACAATGCAAGAGAGAGTGGGAACTGGACAAAGGGCTCGGTTGTAGCTACCGCTACAAGCGCCTGCCGACAGGTGACACCTGGCGGCGAGCACAACACAGAAGGCAACTTCAGGGCTAACTGAAAACCATCACAGGCTCCCCCCTCCGGAAATCGCCCTCCGGGCGAATGGACCGTACAAAGAGACACTAGCAACACGACCAGTACAGAGAATGTGGACTTTCCAGTAACAATTTTCTTACGTCCAAACCCCTTCGACAAGAGTAAACCAAGAAACATCCATGGCATAACCAAAGTGCCCAACTAAGAAATGAAATGTGAAAATTGGTAGTCACTCAGTGCATCCGACCTACAGCGGTAGAACAGAACAATTAAAATCTCTTCTAGAAAGTGAAATGGATTCCATGAAAGTGTCGGAAATATTGTCCAATTATATTGCCAAACTTCAAGCCTTAACAATAGGTTAATTACACTGGCTCAGTCTACAAGGAATTCACAGTGTCTTGGTCTTCTATGAAAAAAGCCCCAATTTGTGTTCACTCATCTGGAGCCAAGTTGGCCTATAATGAATAATATTCGGTTCATGCATTAATAAAATGCATGATATATCTGAAAGTATGTGCATAATTAATTAGCTGTATTGTTTCTGTTACAAAGATTATTATTACCAAATAAATCCCTTGCATTTGAAGCTGGAAGCTAAATCATGACCAAACCTTTCTCGAGCCATGCTAAGGTGTGACTTTGAAGTTTTTCTGAGTGATGCGTTCAAGTTGAGTATAGCAAGTAGAACAGACGATAGTTCAACCTGCAGCAGGTGATTGGATTGATATCTACATCTCAGGTTTGAGCACAATTGCTAGCTTGCTAAATACTTGCAGGTCACTGTTAACTGCTCTCATTATACGCTGCTTATTGGTTTAAACTAGCAAAAGTTTTCAGCTGCGGCCTTTGTATAGGATCAAAGAAATCAGTCTCACCTTTTTGAACCTTACAGCATATGAAAATCTTCATCTGTTCGGTATCATCCTCCCTTATCTTGCCCAGATTAGCTGTTACATCAGATGATATCACTTTCGAGGTTGCCATGTTTATAAATGGCTGCTTGTTTTCTGGAGCGGTGCTGCCTATTAAAACAAAAGGGTTCACCATTCTTCCTGTGACAACAGTTATGGTCGCTTGTACTGTGGTTTTGTCAACTTCCACATGCCTCTTACTAATTTTGTAGACTTCACAGCTGATTGGTGAAAGCCACTCATTTGCTTTACCACTGCTGTTTCAGCTACCTTGACTTGTGCATTCTTGTAATACTTAGTGACTGCCTAATCTTTGGTGGAAAGATACTGGTACTTCCCACATTCTTTGTTCAGTGCTGTTAGGTAGCCATGTCACGCCCAATGCCACTAAATGATCAGCAAGATCAGTATACTGCATCTTGACTCTTCAGTTAACATGCCTACACTTGAAGATGAGAGGTAGAATTTCTACAGATCTAGACACACGCTAGTGTGTCGCTGCCAAGTAACAGTAGATCATCCCATTGTAGACATCCGATTGTTAAAAATTGATTGTTAATGATAAAAAAGCGGCTCACTAGCAGACATGTATCTGTGTTAACTGTAAGCAACTGAAAGCATATTTTGGCATGTTGAGGATAAATCCCAATGTGACAGAAATGTTTGAAATTGTGGAAAATGTAAGGAGTAGGGTCAGAGATTAAAAAAAAACTAAAATTTAAAGGATGAGTGTCCACCAATCATAGAGAAAAAGATGCGTCAATAACGTTGTTTTTAATCTAGACACACGCTAGTGTGTCGCCGCCAAGTAACAGTAGATCATCCCATTGTAGACATCCAATTGTTAAAACTTGATTGTTAATGATAAAAAGGCGGCTCACTAATTGTTGTTGCACTAATAGAGAAAAAGATGCGTCAATAACGTTGTTTTTATGTTACTGTCTAGCTAGCTAGCTGTCTAGCTAGCTGATAAGATTTTTCCCATGTTAAATCCCGTAGACTTTTTGCTCATGGCTAGCGCAAAATTACGAAGGCCTACGTACCTGAATTTTTGCACACGGATGCATGGTGATCTGAGGATGGTCCTTTTGTTGGTTTGGAGGTTGTAGGGGTCAGGACAAATGCGTGGGAGGGTTTTGAAATTTGCCACCGGCGAATTTAAATTTCGTTTCTTTTCCAAGTTGCAACGAAAGATTTTAAGCAACAATGGCTTGAACAATCAAGACTGGTCCTTAGATTTATTGTAAAAGCCTGGACGAACTAAAAACTGAACTGTAACGAAGGACAAAATAAAGAAACATTAACGTTGCTGTGGATTGCGTAAGAATAAAGGGATACACGTTAGATGATGGTTACGTAACAATACGAGCATACACGAGCTAATGGTTTTTTTTTGTTAATAACCCCCCAAAAAAATGCTTCCCGTTCTGCTGTTTTAGTAGCAGTGACCTTCGGGGGTTTCTGCATGACTAAATGTGAACGAAATCTTGAAAAATTAAGGGGAAGTTGCAGGGAAAAACAAAACAACTGAAGGGGATGTGCTGATTGAGTGAGCGAAGCGAACGAAATCAGCGATTGTTAGTAAGTATGTGAAAAAATGAGATTGAAGCATCCTAAACAGACGGTGTAACCTTATGTACGTTCACAGTCCTATGAAAGTTGTGATATCCACCCAAAACCAAAACTGGTAGAAAAACCCGCCAAGTTTCCAAAAACGGTCGGCCTTTGAAGGTAGAGATATCATTCCACCAGGGAAAGGCCGCCAAAGTTAATCCTATTAGCCAAGTTAATCGCACCAAGTAATACTTTGGACGTTAAATGAAAACTTGAAGATTGCTACCGCTAGTAGCAATCTTCTAGTTTTCATTTAACTTTCGAACTATTAGTATGTGCGATTAACTTGGCTAATAGGATCAACCTTGGCGGACTTTCCCTGGTGGAATGATATCACTACCTTCAAAGGCCGATCGTTTTTGGAAACTTGGCGGGTTTTTCTACCAGTTTTGGTTTTGGGTGGATGTCTCTAGCTCCACTGAGACATTGTCATCTCTTAACAGCAGTGTATTCCAACAGTAACTATGATATCAGATAGTTTTTCCAAATAAGAAATGTATCATAGCATTTGTTACCCTGAGCAATATAAGTGTTGTTCGTGAGTTGATGTAGCAGCATAAAATACTGCATGAAGTCTGCAGGGCTATTTATGCTACTTATCTATTCTGTTCGTGTGCACTGGGTAGGTTTTCAAATGCTTTAGTGGTTGCTTTGTCTTAGGCTATTATGACTTCTCCATTCTGTTCTGAGAGAATTTCTTTCTTCACGGATTGGCTGAGAGCGCCATCCATTTTAAACAAAAGTTCTTCATTCATGAGTTTGTGAATTGTAACCCCACGATTGTGTTACACTTCAGACTAGTGCTATAACGGTTATCCTTTTAAACGTTTAAACGAAAATTTACGTGTATACGTTTTTCTATATTGCTAAATGATTAACCGAATCTGATTATTTACCTCACAACAGCACAAAGTTTTAATTCAATAAACGTTATTTTGTGACTTTATTTGGTAGTTAACGTTAAAACTACCAGAATATTAGCTGCTTTCGCTGCATCCAATTAATGTTCGGCAGCTGTAAAACCTGAACATCTGGTTTTGGTGGTGAAATCTAAACCAGCTTTGGTTAAGCTTAAGTTGCGACAGGTTTTAACCGCGCTCACCGGAAACGTAGCGGGGGACACTGCAGAATGGATGAAATATTATCACCACGTAAGGCAATTAAACAATTAAAAATTTTTTTTAAACAATTGTATACAAATTGTTCAAAACAACTAACCACTAGATGGTTAAACAAAGCTAAATTCCAAAGCAAGCCGTCTGATCCGAGATCGTAAAACAATCGCAATGTGTGAGTTTTTTCCAGATTCCTGCTTATTTTATTTTTTTAAATTTAGGCTATTGTTTAACATGTATTGTTTAACATTTGTTTTATTTCAGAATAAATACGATTTGTTTACATAACATGTGATTCGTGTAGCTTATTTTTTTAATTAAATTAGTAAAACGTAGTTATTTCACGTTAGATTTTTCACGGTTTTCGGTTAACCGAACGTTTAATTAGGTCATTTAAACGTTTAGCAAATTACACGGAAACTGCTAGCACTACTTCAGACTATGACTGATAGCTAACTCACCACAAATATTTGCTTCTCTGAGACGTCCTCATATCCCCTTTTTGTATTACATTGCCTACGCCACCCATGAAATTAACTGAGTGATGCATTCTTCCCATTTCATGGTGGTCAATAGCGAAATCTTGATGATTCCTCCACGTAATCATGAAACAATAGTGCGTAAACCTTTCATGCAGTAGACTTCATCCTACCATCAAGCTCGTCTTAAAACTGTTTCAGGTTCTGTTTCAGCTGATGCACTCCCAAAACAATAATACCATGATTGACAAGCGCAGTGGTCCCTAATTTGAAATAAGGACCTGGGCTGTCAAGTCACAAAATTCCTAGTATTAACAATCAATCAATTAGACATTGATTGATTGTGGCCAAGATAACGCTTATACATAAAAGGCTCTCCAAAATTCGGAGCCGAGTCAGTTGTTTTAAACCGTTCACGCCAGCCCATCTTCAGAGCCGATCAACGTATGTGAGACGATCCACGCCAGGCGTATACGGGAAGCCGGGTGAAGTAGCCTAGCGACCGAGCGATAGCTACAGACTAACGTCCTTGCTGAGCTAAGTATTCTCAGAGTAATAATATATATGATTGTTGTGATAAACTACAGCTAATCATAATGCACCTTAATTCGCTTGAGAGCCGCTTAATTTAACCATCATTAGTATCCGTATTCCAACCATGATCAAAATAGTATTGCCAATCGCCGAAATTAATGTTGATTGTTGTATTCGCTACGATCTCGATTATTAACAATATTATCTCGATTTAATTGACCGACTGCGGGTCAATATTTATGTAATTAGAGTGTTAATTAAAGGCCCATTTACTGGTGAATTGCTGCTTATCATTGCACCACCCATTTAGTGTTATTTATATGCAATAGCTATTTATTCCAATTGCTATCCTGACAAGATAATGGTTAATTCTCGGACAATTGCTCGCTAGAATAAATCATTACGATGGTGTCAGAAGTGGGATTCAATACCCTAAAATTTTCCAGAGGCAAAGTATAGAATTTTTAGGCATTAAGTAATAAATTGGAGCAGTTTATTTTGGAAAATGTCATTACATAGTGCCTAAAGGGTGAAATTTAAACAGGACATTTTCCAAGCAGCCATTGGTAGTTGTTTGTAAACAAAACTTTGGTGCGAAAATATTTTCGTTGGACATTTGAGTGGTTGGTTATTCCTGCGAAATAATAAGATGGCATATTAGTGGTTGTGAAATATTTTTCAGTGCTAAATATTATGTGCATTTTAAAGGAAAATTGCATTTTAGTGGAACTATATAAACTTTTTTTTATCCAATGATAGGACATTTTGGTGATTTTAGCGGATTATAAAGCTAAAATTGTGTGCAGCATATCCTGTTTTAGTCTCCAGTCTAGCACTAAATTCCTATAAAGTTGTTGTGGCAGTGTTTAAAATAATTTTCGCCACATTATGGCCATATTCGTGTGTTAATAGGGGTAGTATCTATCGCATTTAAAGGAATTTTTCATTATTTTGAGTTGCAATTGCAGTGATTATTTTGTATGTGCTAGTATTTAAAATATTCTGCTAAATAAGGGTTAAATTAAATATAAGCTTAAATTCTAGTATTAAAATGACTAGAAATAGGAGAAATCGTGCTAGAGGCACAATTCAAGTTTCATCTAGGGGTAGACTCATTAGAAAACCCTCAAATCGAGGTAATTTTGTTGAATTTACAGATGGTTCTGTCAGTACCCAAATCAGGATAATGTTAATACTACTCCAGACAAGTCAGATTCAGAATCAGACGGTACCGACACTACGAATGATATTAGTGATGTTTTGGATTTACCATCACCTAGATGTTTCAATCTCATCACCAAAACAGGCAGATAGAAATAAAAATCGGTCTGGAGGTAGGATTAGATCTAGATCTCCACACGATGCTCATGTACCAGTCCATACTCCCCTACCACCCATTTCTCAAGTACCGCTTAGTAGTCAAATACCATTGCATTCTCATGTGCCATTAAATTTGCAGATACCGTTGACTTCTCAGGTGCCACTAAATTCAAACGTGCCACTGAATTCTCATGCGACATTAAATTCTCAAGCACAAAGTCATGCTCAAGTACCGAATAGCATTAAATTCCATTAAACTCTCAGGTACCAGTTCGTTCTCATGTACCACTTACCCCAAATATGCTAATAAATCCTCAGGTATCACCTGATATTTAAGCACCAGTAAATAGTACTCCAATTCAAAATAATGGACAGCAGTCTAGTAGTGTTGACGAAAATTTAGTTCAGAGACTTTTTGAATATACTTTGGCAACTTGTCTACAGGCAAATAATGATAATGCGAGGTTAGCAAGTGATAGTCAGCTTGAAGTATTAAAAACCATAGCAGATTCTTTTCAAGCTATTTCAAATAAAGACACACACGAGAAATCAAGGCTCTGGGAGGAAATCCGAGACGCGAAAAAAGCAATCGTGCCTTTTTGCGGTGACAAATCACAAGATATTTTCACTTTTGCTCTAATGGTGGAAAATTTACGTACCTTACATCCTACGTTAAAGGATTTCGAACTAGTTTCTATTGCTGTAGCAAATGTACAGGTGAAGTAGCTAAATATTTAGCTATGAATCCTCATGTCACTAGCGGTCAAGATTGGCTAGTATTTAAAGAAATTTTGGTAGATAGATTTGGTTGCAGAGGTGAAACCATAACCCCCATGCTTATTTCATGCAGTCGAATTAAAGGAAGGGGAAACAATCAAGCTTTTTCAGCTAGATTAGAGGGAATGGCATCGCAACTCTAGTGCATAAAGCCTGAAGATAGCGAAGCTGAATGCCAGCATAAATTTTAGTCTAAGGACGAAGGTTTACGTTCCGCATCCCTTCCTGCCATGCCACCCGAAATCAAAGTACATATTACTTCCCAAATGCATAATTCATTTAGAAATATGTATAATGCACCCATTTACAAGCATGCTGCCTATGCAGGCTACGCAGGTAAAAGGAGTAAGAGTTGCTCAGCTCCGTCAGCTGAATCTGCAGGCAATAAGAAACTTCGAATAGCGAAGTCAACAATCTCGCTTTTGGGTCCTTGTTAGACAAAATGAACTCATTACAAAAAGGGTTAAATAAATTAAGAAGTATTAAAGCCACACCTAATGAGGCTAAAATTAGTACTGTTAATACTAACACCCCACAAATTAAGGCCTGTCATTGTTTAGGCCATGGGCATTTCAAGAAAGAATGTCGTACTACGGAGGATACCTTACAACGTGTTAGACAACATAACGAAGAACGTTCGGGAGGAAATAAATTTTCAAACAATAATAACTACGGCAGAGGCGGTCGTGGAGGAAATGAATACAGGAGAAATAATCGTGGAAAACAAGGAAATTATTTTTTTGGATTTGATAACAGGGGTACAGTTCAGTTCAATAAGAAGAATAATAATCCTTACTCATATCAGACCAATAACAGTGGTAATAGTAATAACGCTGGCGGACAACAGAATCAAAATAACAACAATAATAATGGCCGACAGCAAAATCAGAATCAAAATCAGCGAAAATGGCAAAACAGTAATAAAACCGTGTTCCACAACACGCGACAGATGTAGATCAAAATGATAACTCAAATCAGAACTGTAACGAGAAAAACGAGCCCATAACCTGAATAATGACAGGGATTCAGGACTAGAAAATAATCGGCAGGGACAGAGTAGTGACAATCAGAAACCATATGTCAGCTCAGTTGAAGCTCAAACACCTGTTAATCAAAATAAAAAAGTAAATAGTGCTCATACGTTACAAGTGAATTGCATTCCTTTATTTTCAAATGTTGAAGCAAATAATTTAATGCTTAAGTTGTATTCCAATGCTGAATGGCATCAACAAAATCTTGCTTTACCTGATCGTACGTTAGCTTTACCACGTTTAGCATCATATTTTGGTAAAATTCCATCAAAATATGTTGCAAGGTCAATAGAAGGCGATCAAAATCTCATAAGCGAATTCACTGATGCTTTGAAAACTGTTAACGATAAATGCAGTTTAACTTGTGATTCAGTAATTGTAGCACTATTCGAAGGATGGTTTGGATTCTACCAGTTTTCACTCAGAATTAAATCCGGTAGACACAGGTAAACCAATTGTTCTGGCTTTATTTGGCAGCAAACGCACAGTTCAATTTAAACACACGAGTGAAGCATTTGAGAAAGATGGAGTCAAAATGCTTTCAGGCACTTATATTGGCATTTCGCATACAGCGTAGAAAGATTGGAACGTTAGAATTCCAATGGTTGTAGGTGTAAACGAGCCTACTATTTGCTTAACATTTTGGGACAGCAAAAGTGCTGGTAAGTCCGATGCCTCACCTGCAAAACATCAGTCACTAGGTCAGGAAGGTAACCTACGTACGAACGTTTTAGCTAAAACGGGCAACAGATGGTACACACAGCACCATCTAGCATCCGAGATTGAAACCACAAGTGAAAGTGGTAATCCGAGTGAAGCAATGCTCGACTCGGAGCAAACAACGCCCAACGCTGAAAGTGTTCACGTAAACAGTGTTTTAAATAAACCTAACGTTAGATATTCACGTCCACATTTAGTGTTTGACGTCGGCAATAGTCTGGAAATTTGTTTATTGGATACAGGATCATCACTTTCGCTCCAACAAACACCGCAGCACAACGAATGCTTAAGGATTTCAGAATAAAATGTCATTTGGTTAACATGCCAACACTGGTAAGTTAGTTGGTGTAGGTAATCAGCAGATTAAAACGGCATGTAAAATAGTTACTACAATTGAAAAATGTGAATTTTCTAGAACTCTAGTTCATTATCGTACCGTATGATTCGTTTAGCAGTATTTCAGTGCTATTAGGATATGATTTTCTGTCAAATAAATCAGATTCAGTAGCAATAAATTGTACAACAGAGTTTTAACTATTGATGATTTAAAGTTTCAAATGTCAGCAGCACCTGAATTAGCTTATCAAGCTTATAATCAAAATAAAGAAATAATAAATAGAGAAATACTAGCCCAACCGTAATTACGTAGCCACACGATAGGTGTTCACGTTTTCGTCAGGTGGATCTGATGTCGTAACAATGTTTTTAACTCACAAAAAAGTCCTTTGCATTACCGTTAATTTGTCATCTCTGACCCACAGCATACTAACAAACTCTCCACGAACTCTTAAAACATTTTTCGAAGCACCTAGCAGGGTTAAAATCATCTGAAACAACGGTCGCCGCGTGACTGAAACACAAGCCCGTGCACGCACGGACTTTGCCATGTTTGAATGCTCACTGCGCAGTCGCAACGAATCTTGCCACTTCCAGTCATGTTTGCGCTAAAACGTCACAATTTTTTGTGCAATTAAATGAAAAATCGACCAGCTAGCAGTACGCATTTCGTAATTACAGTGCTTTTCCGAACGTCCTACTGGCAGGACGTTGTGTCCTGCCTGTAGACCATTGGATGCTCTATCATTAAAAACGACGTTATTTGAAGTTTACTAAGCACAAACATGGCCGACAGTAACAAAATCAGTTATTATATCTCTTTTGTCGGTTTTATCGCATTATTAGTAGCGTTTAAGATGATGAGAGTAAAGACTAAGCAATAGAGCTGCTGGCAGCTATCAATATCCTACTTATCACGCACATATCATGTAGATTTATCGCTTGTATGATGATTGTAGCCGATTGTTGCTCCGCGGCAATGGCGCATGCGCACATTGTGCCCCCATATTGGTTGCGTAAGCTCAGGAAACTCAGCACCCTTTTTCCTCGCTTACTTGGCTCGCCAGTGGATGTCAAGCCGCTGACTTTAAAAACGACGGAAAAGTTTAACAGCGGCAAGCTGCTTGAATTAAAAAACGGGGAAGCTTGCCTCGCTTCCAAGCGGCTTGCAAGCCGCTGACTTTAAAAACATCCTTTACAGACGTTACAGTAACTTTGTTAAGAGATGAGGTAATTCCAGCAAATTGTGAGTCCCGAACTATCGGATATTTACATTTTCCATTTCCTGAAATACAAACGGGAGTATTCGAACCTGAAAACGGCAAATTTCCTGTACGTCTTGCTCACAGTCTTGTTAACATGACTCCCACAGGTATTATTCCAGTGATGTGTATTAATTGTAATGCATTTGACATAGAATTAAAAGTGGGCATGATTCTAGGGACGTACACGACTGTGGTTATCAAATACGAGGTCAATGCTCACCCACCGTAGATGCTATTGAGATATTTCAACAGCAATCCAAACAGAGCTAAAGCTCACCGGAATAGCCAGCCAGAGGGCTAGTTGATGCTTCCAGGCCTAAATCTAAAGAAGAGCTCGATGCGGAATGGAATGTATTGAAACATGAATTCACATTTCCTATTTAAATAAGAAGGAAACTAAAGAATTTCCAGATATGGTAAGAATTCATCAGGAATCGTTTTTTAAAAACGATTTTTGCTTTGCCTGTTACCAAGGGTAAAAAATTCCAATTGACACAGGAAATTCTCAACCAGTACGCTCCAAGATGTATAGAGTTCCAGTTATTATTAGATAAATATCTTGATGAGCTGCAAAGAGTAGGTATAATAAAGGAGAGGAATTCTGTATGGATGTTTCCATGTTTAATGATAAAGAGAAGGCCAACTGGTTATAGAGTCATAGTAGATCTACGTGGCCTGAATTCTGTAGTTGAAAGTATAAGCGTTCCAGTACCCACTGTGACAAAGAGCATGGCACATCTCAGCAGCGCCAAATAGTTTACTCGTCTAGATTTCAAGTTTGGATTTTATCAGCTTAACTTAGCTGAATCAGCTAAGCCTAAAACATGTTTTTCGGCAAATTCTAAGTGTTATTTCTTTAACAGGCTCCCAATGGGCTTTTAGGCTACTCCTGCTCACTTTCAATTTTGGGCACAGCAGATATTTGCAGAGGTGCTAGGTGCCTGTTGTATCGTTTATCTTGATGATTGTTTATTAAGCAGTTCAGATCTAAAAACACACATCAGTCATGTGAATCGAGCACTAGAGCTAGTCCCTCGTTCCGGATTGAAACTCAATGCAGAAAAGTGCGAGTTCGCTCGAAAAAAGTCAAATTCTTAGGGTTTCTGGTAGATGAAAACGGGATACAGCCTGATAGTGATAAAACAAACACTATGCAACAGTATTCCATGCCTAAAACGCCCCAATAAGTGCGTTCTTTCTTGGGTATGGTTAAATTTTTACAGAATGCACATTTCTTCCTTCGCGGAAATGTCAGCTATTTTAACGAAACTTACACGGAAAAACTGTAGATTTCTATGGGGCGAAGAAGAAGAAAGGGCATTCAGGAACTTAAGCAGGCTGTGGTAAATGCTGCAATGCTTAAGCACCCTGATTTTCTCTAAACCCTTCTTTTTGGAAACGGACGTCAACGGCGTAGCGAACGGTGGTTGTTTATCTCAGTACCATGGAGGTAAAAATTATCCTTTGGTCTACACTTCCCGAAAACTCACAGAGGCCGAAAAAAACGACTACAACTAGGGAAATCTTAGCGATTATATATTCTTTTCGTTGTTATTTTTTTAGGTAAGAGGTTTTACTTAACGACTGATCATCTCGCAATATGCTACCTGTATTGTGCCTCCTCCCTACCTCATAAACTCGAAAGAATCTTATTACATCTAAGAGAGTACGAGTTCGTATTATGTCACAAGTCAGGTAGACTTTTAGGGGTTTCCGATACGGTGTCACGTATAGAGATACCAATTGCTGTCCTTGGAAGCCAATCTCCGGACTAGACACGACAACACGTAGCGGCGGAACAGAGAAATGAACCGTATCTACCCAAAATCATAAAACGTCTTAGAGATCAGTCAGCGGAGGATCTAATTGATGCCTCAAGTAAAAGAAACTTCTTTTATAAGGACTATGATGGAATTCTGTATAGAATTAGGCTAGCAGACTCATCTAAAGGTACCATGAATAATTTAGCACAGATGTGCATACCAAAATCTCTACGGAACTTTTGTATTAGGGGGACTACGATTCAACGCCAGGTGCCGGACATCGTGGCGCTCATAAAACAAGAGATTTGATAGAGTTGCATTGTTATTGGGCTAAAGTGTTCAATGACACTGTTCATTACGTTTAGACTTGTTAAGTATGCCAAGCTTATGTGAGACCTAATAAACCATACAAGGCTAAGTTAAGAGCTTACCAACCGTAACGGAGACAAGGATACTTGTGGAGCCATGATCTCATTGGCCCTTTGAACAGAGGCATTTATAATAACGTTTACATCATGACGCTAATTGAGGATTTCAGTCGTTATGTCATTGCAGTCGGAATTCCTGATAAAAAGGCGGAAACGATAGCTAATAAATTGTTCTCTCACCTTATTGCTAGATTCGGCGTGCCAGTGCAAATGGGGGGGGGGGGGGGCCAATGGCTCAGAGATAAATAATGCTATTGTGGATAGAATAGCTAATATGTTTAATGTAAAACAAATCAATTTCATTTCCAACACATCATGGGTGGGAGGAATGGCGGAATTGGTGAATAAAAGAATAGAAACGGTCTAACGCAAAATTTCAGCTAGTTGTCCTGAAAATTTGTGTGAATACCTAGAATTAGAGACTAGCGCTGAACACGTGCCCTAATTCTTCTACACTAATTAGTGCTGTTTATTTACATCATGGGTCCGAGTTCAGGCTACTGAGTGCACTAGATTTCGAACCACCGAGGATTTGCTATGATAGTGACGATACTATAGTTCGTCTAGAGAGAAGACTTCAAGCAGCGTTCAAAGTCGCTCGAGTGTATAACTGGAAATCAGTTAAGAGACACAAAATGTGTATAATGCAACAACGGTGTCCACAGCTTCCTCCTACTCCTTAAGCTAGGGCCTTAGTGGGGCTCTTTACCTTGATGCTATGGCTTCATACTGTTTATTCTGTATACTCTTATATCTTTATTAATGTATTCCAGTAATGCTATGTACTTTGATGCATGGTCCAGTCCCTGGAGATCAGTGGTCAGGATGGCTCTGGCCTTGCCTGTCCCTAGGGGTAGCTGCTAGCAGGGATGGCTCATGGGATACCAGGATATAGAACAGGATGTACCTTGCACCACCAGTGGCAGGTACTGGCTGCAGCTCTAGGTACTTAAGACCTTGCAGCCTCACTCTGGGAGCTAGTCCCTAACCAGCTAAGAACTTTTCCTGAAGCGTGCCACTCTGCTAGAAGCCCTGATCAGAGCATCCTTGAACCACTGGACAACATCTCCTAAGGACAGATCGCATGGCCCTGGAATAATCCCTGAATTTACTATCCTTCTGGCGTTCTTCCTTGAACCGGGCATAGCGGGATTGCAATAATCGCACAGCACGTTCGTACCGTTACCTTGTTGACGATTACGTACTCTTATGCGATTTCTTACCTATTACACAGAATTCGCAGAAATTACTTCGGGCATGGACAGGGCCGTTCAGAATAATGGAATTCGTTAACGATGTTATCGTTCGTTTTGTACATTTTTTAGATTCACTTAAAATTGTATGAGCACACGTGAATAATTTACGACCATGGTTCCTAAGAACGAATAACCAACCTATTCCTTTCAATGGACCTACGGACCAGGAAATCTCTGAGCAGCTTAACGGAACGTTAACGGAAGCTGAAATAAAATTACAAAAATACATAGCACAGCTTTTGGAAGACCAAACAGATCATTTGTCGGAAATTCTGCCGCCAATGTTTGCGCCTTTCCGAAACCGACGATGCAGCTAGCGGTTCAGAAACAAGTCTAACTAGGAAACGCAAACGCGTCGAGCCGAAATCGCCCGCTCATTTACAAAATAAATACAGAAAAATAGAACAAACCCTTAATAAGCAAAGATGGCTTGGTTCTACGCATGGTTACAATACCCGTAGTACAATTACAACAGAAATTAGGCTACATCGGCAGTTGGAAGAGGCAAAGAATAAACGTGGAAAATAACTTGTATTTATCTTGTTTCAAGATGTAGTGCAGAAGTAACGGTGACGGGAAACACGTAGTTGGATGTTCTCAACTATTGTTTGAAAATAAAAAGTATATAAACACAAATCACAAGAAAATACGAAATATACAAAAAAAATTAAGAGACATACAACAAAACACAATACGTATTTAACTACTAAAAGAATCATTTCAAAACAATATATACATACATATTTAGATGAACAATGCATATGAAAATTAAGAAAAAATAAATGAATTATTTGAAGACATATTACGATAGAACTAAACAAAACAGAAACACGATAAAAGTAACTAAAATTAAGTTTACATTAATGACATAGAACAACATAATAATTACCGAAAATAATACAAGTGAAACAGAAAATAAAAATAAAAACACATGAATTATTAACCGAAAATTTAGGTAGAAATGTAATAGACGAAATGATACATACGAAGATTTAAAGAAAGAGATTTAAGATTCAAAACGACTTTGGATTTAACTGAATTTTGAACATATTGCAGTAAGACATTACAGTAATTAACAGTTACACGCAGGACGAAAATTAACGATGAACTTATATAAATACAAATTTAAATGATATGAATAACAGATACACTTAATTAAGAACTAATGGTGAACACAGACATATAAATAAATTATCATGGAATGATGAAAACATATGGGAAAAATAAATTGAAACACTGAACATTGGGAAATTGAAAATAAAATACCTGAAATAGAAAAGAATATATGCATATATATATTTACAGAAAAATTGCGACATCACTGGCAGCAACAAAAAATCGAAGGAGAAAATATGAAGAAATAGGAAAGAATTGAGAGTCTCAAGAAAATTGAATTGAAAATCATAAGTGTAAGAACTCCAAGAATGCCTAGGAAAAGTTTGGTGAATGACTGTTGAGGGAAAAAGGAAAAATTTAAAGAAACAATTGAGGCAAACTGAACATAAACAAACTGAAGAAGCCACAATTTGTGAAAAGTGAAGTGTGTTTGATTTGCGTTTGAAAATACAAAAGTACATGAACGGGATCAAAACATTTTGAACCGGATTAAAACTAGATGAACCGGTTTGAAACTGAATGAACTAAAATAGGAAGATGTCTAGATGCCAGGGAGAATGTGAAGCAAAACTAGGAAACCAAGGGGATTACGCCATTTGTGGAGAATGCAAATCAAAATATTGCTATCAATGTGCTGGAGTAAAACAAAAAACATGGAAAAACATGAATGAAACAAAAGGGAAGACTGGAAGTGTAAACAAAAGTGCAGGAAAACAAGAACATTGTCAGAACAAGATCTAGAATAAATAGAGGTGGAGATGAAGAAGAAGAGGAAAATGAAGAAGATGAAGAAAACATAAAGATGGTTATGAGAAGAATGGAAGAAAAAAATGACAAATTAATAGCAAGAAATGAAGAACAATGCAAGACATTAGAAGACTTCAAAAATACAATAGAATTCATAAGTGAAAAACAAAAAGAGCTAAAAAGAAAACGAACAGATAAAAAAACAAATGCAAGAAATGAAAACTAGAGTTCAAGAACTGGAAAACAAAGAAGACAGAAATAAGTTACTGGAACAAAAACTAAATACAATGCACAAAGAAACAAAAGAGAGGGAACAATATGAGAGAAACAGAAACCTAGAAATAAATCAGTTAGATTGGCTCCCAGATGAAAAGATAGAATGGGTAATAGGATACTTAGCAAAGAATTTTAATATCGAGCATGATATTTCAGAAATTGAAGCCGCACACAGGATACCAAATCGCAATAAAGAAAAACCAAGTACTGTGATTATTCAATTTAAGGAAAGAAGAAGCAGAGAAAAGTGGCTGGAGAACAAGAAAAGAGTGGTAACAAATGATGACATGTTCAGAAACGGAAATAAAAGAAGAATATACATAAATGAAAACATGACACCATACATGAAACAATTATTCTGGAAAACAAGAAACTATGCAAAAGAAAAGGACTATAAGTATGTATGGTTCAGAAATGGCAAAATCATGATGCGAAAGAATGCTGAGACGGATGAGGTATCAAAGAAGAAGATGAACTGAAAAACCTGACATAAGGAATTTGTTAATCAAGTTTTTGGAAATAAGGAAATCGTATCAGAAATGATAAGAAAAGATGTGGGAAATTGTGAAAATATAAAAAGTATTACATGTCAATATAAGAAGTTTGAGAAAGAACTGGGAAATTTCAACATCGATTGATAGACATGAAAATTGATTGGGAAATAATAATGCTGTCTGAGATAAACATAAAAAAAGAAGAAATTGAAAATTATAATATAGAAGGATACAACAATTATACATCAACAAGAGAAACCACAGCAAGAGGAGGTGGATTGATGATATTTACAAAAAAAATTTGACGTAGAATTTTAAAAAATTGACACTAATGACAATAACATGATTGAAATTGTTATAAGTGAAAATAATAACAAACATTAAAGTAAAATAATAGCTATTTATAGAAAACCATCATCAAACAAAAAAGAATTTATAAAAAGTATAGAAAAAACTATTTGAAAATAATGAAAAAGAAGAATCTTGGAAATGTCAAATGATAATAGGTGATATAAATAATAATATTCTAGAAAAAGAAAATGAATTAGATGATAGACATGAACAGACAGTAATAGATTACTATGAAAATACATTGAGCTCACTAGGCTTTAAAAGCAAAGTAAACTCACCGACACGAGAAGAAATAGTACTGAAAAATGGAGAAAATCATATGCAACAATCATGTATCGATCATATTTTCCTTAAAAGTTATAAAATAGAATTAAATGGGGGAGTCCTAAAAGAGAAAATTGCAGTCCACGATATGATCATGGGTTGGATGTGGAATAATGACTTAACAAAAGAAAAAGAATCTGAGGAAAGAAAAATACAATACAAAAATAGTTAAAGAACTGAATGAAATAAATTGGGAATGTTTAGATGTATTACAGGAACCTGAGGATATCTATGAAGAAATTATAAAAAAAATTAATAATATATATTTCAAAAATAAAAAATTTCTTTCAGAAAAAATTGGGAAATTTATATAATAAGGAGAAAACAACTATATGGGACACAATACATGAAATTTGCAATAAAAGAAAAACTTAAGAAACCGATGATGAAATTGTTAAATATTTTAAGGAAAATACAGTACAAGAAATAGTAAACACCTTTTAATGTAAATTTTAATAAACAGGTACAAGAAATTAAACAAAACAATAA